>PVIH01003998.1:0-148716 GCA_004025045.1 Sigmodon hispidus | reverse complement strand
TGTATTTGTAAGATCGCCACTCTCTTCTGGAGTTACCATGTTGTCCTTTGTATTATTATGTAATTTTTTGCACTGACGTTTGCCCATGGCTTCAGTGGTTCACGATTAGATGGGTCCTGGTCAGTTGTGGCACTCGGGTTTGTGTGCCTCCTGTCACCTCTCTGGTCAGGGTCTGATTCTGTCTTTCAGAGACCCCTGCCATTGTTGGTTTGCTCAGTTCGAGGTCGTGTTGGGGAGCTGTGCAAATTCCCTCAGCAGGAGCTGTGGGTGTGGTCAGGGGCAGAGTTTACCTGCCCCTGCTCCAGAGTGCGCTGGGTCTCTGCAGAGAGCACTTGGTCCCAGGAGCGGAACCGGAAGCAATGAGAGCTCAACTCTCCCTCCCAGGCTGGGATATAGGCGCTGAGACCTGGTGACCCCTCTTCACCTCTGGTCGGGGTCTGAATCTGCCCTTCAGAGACCCCTGTAGTTGGTTCGCTCAGTTCGAGGTCGTGGTGGGAGCCGTGCAAATTCCCTCAGCAGGAGCTGTGGGTGTGGTCAGGGGCAGAGTTTACCTACCCCTGCTCCAGAGTGCGCTGGGACTCTGCCACTGTCTCACATCTTGAGCTCAGCTTTGGAGAGATGACTGAGTGAGTGTGACATAGAGTCCCTTGACTCAGGGTGCAGGTGGCTGAGTGAGGGAGACAGAGAAAGACAGCGTCATGGCTTAGACTCTCTGTGTATATTTACATCACACACAAGTCATTTAAAGAAATACAGGCATTTGCTCAGTGATTTAGCTTCAGGCTCCTGCCCGCCCCCAAAACTGACATTACTAATTTTCATGTGTCCTTGATTAGTTAATTTTTTCTAAAGATTTCTTTTTAATTTAAAAAAGTGAAATTAAAATATAGCTACATTATTTCTCTCTTCTTTTCCCCTTCATCCCTCCTTTTCTCTTAAATGCATGACCTTTATATTTAATTGTTATTATTACATATATATGCATGGATAAATATGCACATAAATATATAAATATAACCTTCCTTAATTTATTTAGTGTTGCTTGGTTGTACATGATTTCAGGGCTAACCAATTGGTATCAAAAAACCAGTCATTGGGCTCATCCCTGGCAGGATTGCATTCCGTCTTGCAGCTGTCATTGGCTGAATGTCATTCAGTTTACAAATGAGGCCCTGTGAGATCCCCCCCTTTCACTTCCGAGTCTCTATTGGTGCTGACTTTTATTTGGGTCTTGTATAGGAAGCCATGTCTTTGGGTATCATTGGGAGCTTCCCTGTCATTTCTAGGAGACAGACCCACACAGCAGTTTTCTTGTTCCTTTGGCCTTTACAGTCTTTCTGTGTCCCATTCTTTGATGTTTCTTGAGGTTTAGATGCAGAAGTTGTATTGTAGATGTATTATCAAGCTGGACATCCCACAACAGGTTCTTTTCATTTGTACCATTTGTGTTTCCTTTAATGATCTCTATCTATTGATAAGAGGAGTTTTTTCAATGAGGAGTGGGAACTACATTCATCTGTGGGTATGAGGACACGTATGTTAAAAGGCACTAGAAATTATATGGTTCAGTTGATGTGGTAGCACTGGGTCCTCCTCTACGATCCATGACCTCACAGACCCAGGCATTTGGCTCACTTTCCTGCACCAGGCATAATTTCTCTCCTGCTAAATGGGCCTCCAGTCCAATTAGACATCATTGTTTACTACCAAGATATGAGTACCACTATTGCACCCTTAGGGGCACCTTGCCATGATGGTCATGGCTGTGGCTCCTGGGTATCAGATAGACAGGACTATTGGTTGCTTCCCTCCCTTGGAAACTTGCATAGCATCTCCTAGTGCTGTGAAAGCTTGTCTTTAGGGAGAGGGCTTTTCCGGTCAGATCTAACTCAGATCCTTTAGTTCTGTGTTTGAAGTACATGGTGTCTACAGCAATAGGAACTTACCCTCAGCCTCTGGAGGTCAGACAAGCACAACAGCAACAACCTATCCTATTTAGGGATTCTCTCGGACTCCTGTGACTGACCACTTAAAAGGAGGTTCCTCGTGTACTGGCCCAGAGGGTGTTCTTAGATTATCTATGTCTCTTGGGTGAAGGTGTGGGTGGGGGAACATGTCAGTCCAAGTAATATAATTTATTTAAACTCTATCTATTATTTATAGATATATACTTATTTGTAATTATAGGTTAAAATATTATTTACAGCTTTTCTAAATATCCTGAGTATTGTTTTTCCTCCTTATACCCTTTCTTCTGTATTGACCTTTCATGCCTTCCCAAATTAAAGCTCTCTTCCCTGTTTTGTTTTGTTTTTAACATTTCTTCCTTCATCATTTATATCTTGCTATTGCCAAAATTTATTTTTATTTTGCGTATATGAATGTTTTGTGTTGTAGGATATTTGTACACCATGGGTAGGTATATTGCTGTGATTTGTGTAATAAAAAGCTGAACATTAAATAGCTAGGCAGGAGGTATAGGAGAGACTTCTGGGCAGACAGAGGAGGCAGAAGAATCTAGGTGCCTGAGAGAGACATGGGAGGAGACATGGAGGAAGCAGGATGGGTGGTACATGCCAGAATATAGATGAATAGAAATGGGTTGATTTAAGTTATAAGAGCTAGTTAGGAACAAGCCTAAAAGCTATAGGCTGAGCTTTCATAAATAATAAATCTCCATGTCATTATTTGGGAGCTGGGCTGCAGGACAGAGAAAGACTTGTTACAGTTTTTCCTGCATATATGGTTGTATATACAACATGGGCATGCAGTGCCCACAAAGCCAGAAGTTTGCATTGGATTCCTTGGAGTTACAGACTGTTGTAAGTCACTGTGTGGATGCTGGAAACCGAACGTAGGTCCCCTGCAAGAGCAGTAAGTTCTCTTAACTGGTGAACCATCTCTCCAGCCCTTAATAGATTCCTAATGTATTGTAGAAACAAATATAGACAAGGATCCATATGATACATGTGGAATGTTGATGTTTTTAAAGGCTTTGTGTCTCAAAGAGTCTTGTACACTATACAATTAACTGTATTGATTATAAAGGGTAAGTACTAACTTTCAGGGGGGTATTGGAAGTACTGTAGTAGTATAGAGCCTTGTATTCTTGGCCACAAATGAGCTGTGAATTTCACAGTGGATTTTTATAATGAAAACAACTGGTAGCCTTTCTCAGTTCCTTCAAGTCTGTTAAATCTTTTGTAGTCAATATTGAGTTAAATTTTTCTTTGTGACATGGTTAGAAATATAATTTCATCACTTTGAGAGATGAATTTAGCTCACTTACATTTATTGCTGTAGAAGTTAAGTTTGATCATGTTGTGCTATTGTTTGCTTGCTTGTTTTTGTTTTATGGATTGGGTTTTTGGTTTGTTTGTTTTTGTTTTCTGAGACAGGGTTTCTCTGTGTAATAGCCCTAGCTGACCTGAAGCTATCTCTGTAGACTAGACTGGCCTTGAAGTCACAGAGATTCATCTGCCTCTGCCCACCATATTCTGGGATTAGGGGTATGTACCACCACTGTCCAGATTTACTGCCACTGCCCTGCTTCTTGTTTTCTTAATTTGCCCAAACTGCTCTTACAATTCCTCTTTAGGCTTGGTGGGCCTTAAACCTGTGATTCTCCTGAGTAACTGAAATTTTGGGCACTTACTAGCATTCCCCATAGGGAAGTTAAACAGTGATAATCCCAGATGATTCTCTCCCCTACCCTCCATTTTTTTAAAGTTCTTTCTTTTCTGTCTTCTCCTTGGCAACGCGCTGATCCTCCTGAGGCTTGCCTTCCCTGTATAAAGCCTTCTATGACTTGATTTGCCAGCTCTTGGTGATTTTATTTGTGCCTCAGCTATACTCATAGGCTTTGCTTTCCCACCTTGAATGTTGCTGAGATCTGGGGGCTACTTTGTATTTTTCTCTCTCAGAAGTCCCTGGGATGTATCTTCTGCTGCCATATTGACTTTCTTTACTTTGAAAATCCAATGATTTGATTAAGATGGATCTTCATATTGACCATTCTGAGGCCATTTCCTTGGCCCACATTGTGCCTTCAGCCTGGAGGTTCAGCAGAAATGGGATTTACTGAAAGAATTGGATTTGCACTTCACTCTGTTTCATGTTTCCATGGTATCCTCAAGGCTGTCAGTTATCCACATGAAGAGCATCCTTTGCTTCCAGGCTGTCGTCATTTGACTCTGATGTACAGTGATCCCTCCCGCCATCCTGCTGCTCCCTGTGCTCATTCTAGCATCCTCCTGCGTACTGTACTTTCTGTCCATTCTTCCTCCTCCAGCTTCAACTTCCTCTGCACTGTCTCGTCTCTGAGCTTCGACATACTGCTTTCTTTTTATTTTGTTATTATTTTCTCCAAAGGTAATTGTTTCATTTGAATTTCTACTGTTCAGTTCATTCTCATTTTCTGATTTCTGTTCGGTGTTCTCTGGTAGTTTTATCTGCTTTCCCCCAATCTCTATGAAGTCTTTAAACCAACAGGGTCAGATTCTTTGAAACACTAAAAACAATGGACTCTTCAGGGGAGGGGAATCAAACTATCCTCTGTGGACTCCACAATTCCAAAAAGCATCCAACTTCAGTGCAGACAGATTGCTCCCTTTAAAAATGGCCCCTCTGTGGAGACCTATCTTCCCTGTTTCTGTGAAGCAATCAGGCCCAAGAGGGCCTTCCTCATTACTCTGCTCAGTCTACTTCCAGTTTCCTTGTAACACTCCAATTGTGCTTTGCAGTGAGGCTCTTGTCTGCACGAAACACAAATAACTATCTGGTGTGTTTTCTGAGTTCTGCTGCTCCTGCCTCTGCCTGGAGGATGCAATTCCCCCTTTCTTTCCTTCATGCTTTGTCTTCCTATGTGGTTTCTAGCTAATCTGCCACCCCTCCCCCACCCTTCTCTCCACATCCCTTCGTTCTTGCTGTGCAGAACTTTTGAGTCACTTTAGGGAGGAGCCCTTTGCCTTGGATAAACAAGTGCTATTTTATTGTGTTGCTCACCATTTTATATACCCTCATGAACATTGTACTTTTCACTTCCATCTGGGAGGTCTCTGGCTTTCAAGCCCAGACAGTCAATGCCTGTCTCCTTCCTCCAGCTTTAATGAAAGTCAAGTATTCCAGCCTTTCACTTAAATCTATGGAGAGGAAGGCAGAAGTTACTGGCTGTCTTCTCATGTAGAAACTAGCTCTTTAGACTGGCAATTTCCTTCCGAATAGAAGTAATGGTGGTTAATATCTCCTCCTTGTGTGAATTACAGACTAGGGGAGGTCCGTGGGGGCTTAGATGCCAAGTCACTGCCCACATTCACACCCTGGGGACAGGTGGAGTGAGTTGCTGTCCCGAAGAAAGAAAGGGCCAGGGTACCTTCAGTCTCAGACACTTTCTCCTTATATCCTGCTTTATTTATCCTGATGAGTCCCTGGCTTGTAACTTACTGAGCGTAAAGATGACAGGCTCAGGCATTTCAATGACCCTATTCCGGGTTCTCGGTCCAGTTTTGGCCTCCATCTTCTTACCCTAGACTCACAACCTGGAGATACCACTACTGGACCTTTGTCACAGAGAGTGCACCATCACCTCCCACTAAACAGCTTGTTCATCTTAAACAGCTTGTGCATCTATCTGCTCTAAACCGAAGGGGGGTGGGAGGAGGAACTCTACATCTGTCTCATTTTTTTTGCCACCACAGAAGATGCACAGGACAATGTGTAATGCCCCTTCCTAATGAAGCTCCAGGCACCTCCTGGACTTCCTGCTTACTGTCGGATCTCAGACCAAAATGTGCCAAGAATTCTCTTCTGCAGTAAGTAGCAATGTAGTGTTCTCTTGCTCAAGGGTAGAAATGTTTGTGCATGTTATTGCCCTAGGGATTGAAAACACAGAATAAAAAACTATACCTTTAAATACCTAGATTTGAATGTTGAATTTGAGCAGGTTAAACTGGATTTTTTAAAAAAGATTCTTCATAAATTATCCCTCCCTCAAAAACAAAGTTCTGTCACTAAAGCTGCTTATAAGTCTGGGGTTACCATTTGATGATCCCTTACATCATGTTACCTCACAGACTGGATATGTACTTGCTTATTGGTATTGCCTATGCTTTGGACCCTGCTAGGTCCCCTTGGGGGAGGGGCAAGAAGACAAAGAATCAATGTCTCAGACCCCAGGAACTAGCTGACACAAGCAAGCTCAGTTTATTGAGGAAGGGGCAAGGCTTATACACCCTCCACCCAGTCAGGGGGAAGGTTTGTGCTCTGCTGGCATCTGCTGCTATGGTGTGCTTGTCTCTCACTGGTCCAGGTCATCTCACTTCAGGACTCTGCCTCTGTTGCCAAGGCCCCCAGGCAGACCCCAGGCTGGCTTATGAGGAAGTACCCACTCAATAGGCCCTCTTTGCTATGAGAAAATTCTATGAGCACATGGTTTAAGGCACCAATTATAACCAGTTTGAACTGGCTGAGGCCAGGCTGGCCCTTGGCATTTAGAAGCCTTTAGGGCCTATTCATTTTACACTTGCTTATGCAGTATGCAATGTAGAAAAGTATGTCATATTCCAGCATCCTGAGTAATCCAGGTTGAACCCTTTCACAGCCTGTCTGAGGGCACCTTATTGCTTATTTTTAATGGGAATAGCAGTTGTCATTTCTTCAGCAAAGTTTTCATCCTATGGGGATACCTGACACCTCTGGATGGCCATGAATCCTTCATTGCATCTGTCAGTTGTATTTTGTTTTCTATAGTCACAGGCAGTCTGTGCCAGGCCCCCTTTCCAGGCAAGTGCCGACTCACCTGCTAGAAATACAATTGAATAAGAGTTGGCACTTAGAGCCAATGTTTTGCATATTCAATAATACATGTTTGCCTCAGAGTATAAGAAAGGCTGTAAATTTTATCCGAAGTTTTCAAAGCTTAATTCATTTGGCTGTCTCTGATAGATTATTCAAAGGGAAAACAAGTGTCTCTCCACTAATGCGCATTTACAAATGTTGGGCAATTTCTAAACATATTCCTTTTCCAAATGAAGGATTATCACTACAATCAAGGGGACACAGAGGAGCCGCCTCAAATCAGGTTACCATGACTAGTCCTAATGGCTTTAACAGGAAATGTATTCATCCCCAATTGCAAGTTGTACCATTAATTAGTTAAACTCATCTTCTTCCAAGTTTAATGTCAGTATTTTAAGCTCTTCCAATAACTGCTTTTTAAGGAGGATTTTATTAGCAAGCTCCTGAAAAACAGAGCCTTAATTCCTTCCTTGTTCCTGCTTTTGCATAAAATGATACCTTCTCTAAGGATAAGAGAACATGCATATATATTGATGTTTTGTGCATTGAAAAGTAAAAGCAAGAATCCTGTGTGACATGGTTTAATTTAAGCACAGCCTGGTCTGTCAAGTGAGCTCCAGTTAGAAGTGGGATTCATGGTATGCACTTTCCAAAGGTCTTTACAGAGCCCCCTTTACAATCACATGTGTCTGGAAGCATCAATATTAGCCTCTCAAGAGCAGGTACGGTTAGCTCCCAAAGTCCCTCAACTCAGAAGGTACTGGCAGCTTCCTATTGGTTTTGAGACTTAATTCTCCCAGCTCTCGGTATCACATCTTCAGCTGATAGTGAGGCCCAGGCTGTCATTGTCCCTATTTACAGAGAAGGAAGTGAAGGTTCCTGACTAGTCGCCAGTTGTTTGGTCTTCTGGGGGATGATATTCAGAATTCTAAAGGGAGCATAGTCCCAAGCCTGCTGCTCATGCATAAGATCATGATCATGGGACAGAGGGGCGTGTGTGGAAGAGCAGTGCAGGCACCATTGGAATCATGAATTGTAACATAGGAACAGATGAACTCTGAGTTTGGAGACCTTAGTGTGAGTCTCTGGGTTTGCACTCACTATGTGCAGGACCTGGGGGGAATTGTGGGACTTCTCTGAAAGACAACAGCGAGTCAGGTCTTGCTGTATAGAATTATGAGATGATTTGTGTGCAAGTCCCATACATAGGGTCTGGCCTTTGCAATTTTTCCACTTGGTCAGTCACAGCGTTGCACCGTGCCCATAAACACAACAGAGAATCACTGCTGGCTGGGGTGGTCTAGGTGTTTGGCCTGTGGTTAAGGGCTTCAGTCTGCTCTGCTGTAATTCTTCCTGGAATCCTGCTAGCTAATTCTGTTTTTCCACCATTACACTAGCAAGGAAACTGAAGACTGGAAGATCTTTACCCACAGTCTCATCTGGAATCCATATTTAGTTCCCTGTATTTCCCACACCACTCCCTCTCTCCTGCCTTCCTGGTGGCCCTCGAAGGCAGAATGGTGTTGGTTATTGCTGCCAAAACTGAATAAGCAGCGTCAATCCACTTATTTGCATATGAGTTTATCAGAAGCAGCAAAGTATGGAACCACTGTGTCTTCTTCCCTTCGAGGGTTCCTGGTCTTGCAGCCTTTCATCAGCCATCCTGTCTATTGCTCAAGCACTGTAATGCCTGTTAAATGCCAGATCCGCAACAACTGCAAGGGCCCAGCTCCTGTGGAAGAAGGAGAGTCTAGAGCCCCTTGGGTACCAGCAGCATGAGGTCCCAATGGTGGAAGGAAAAGCTAGCCTAGACAGGGGAGTTTAAGAAGGAACCTTGCCTTTGCTCAGATCCTGGCTCTGGAAAGTGTTAGCCTAGCATCTAATTGTCACCAAAAAGAAGGCTCAGCTGAACCTTCTGCAGAAGCTGCTAATTGCAAACACTCTGAGTTCATTGATCCGGAGCCTCCCTGATTAAGCAATTATTCACAATAGCACCTAGGAGGGCTGAGGGGGATTGGAGGGAAAGACCACCACGCGCACCAGGTTTCCATTGCGGAGAGGCCTCTCGGCTTGCTCCCAGAAAGAACTTGAGTCTGGCCCAACTCTTTAATTACCTTCTGAGGCACTAAAGTTTAAATTAAATCTGGATTGTTTTCATATTAGCCTCTGCAGAGCCCTGAGCAGATCATCCGTGAGGCTGGTGTGGGAGGATGTAGGCCTGTGGCAGCTGGGGGAGTTTTTAACTTGGGCTCTTGAGCTGGAAGAGCAGAGCAGGAGACCCGGTTCCCTGGCAGAGGCATACAGGTGCCCTGAGATGCTGGTGTAATGTCAGACAGTCCCAGAGGGTGCTCCAATGCAGCTTCAGTTAGGGTTGCTAACACAAGGACACAGTCACAGGTGCCTACACCTATCCTTCTGGTAGGCATTAGCACTAGATTTGAATAAGAATGTGTATCCAGTCATCACCTGATTTTTTTTTTTTTTTAAATATCACTTCCCCAGTATTTTCTGTACCTCTGTACGTGTCACTCACTAATAACCAGAGACTAGGTTAGGATATGGGCTAAGCTGTCGGGTGCATTTCTGAATACCATAGCTCCTTCTTTGTCAAGATTTCAGCATACCTTCAGGCTTCCTCATTTGCTCTTCACCAGGCCTTAGCATTGTCTGTGGAAGGGAAGAGGGCCTGGGAAGGACTAGCCTTAGGGCCCAGGGGCCAGCAGCCAGGCTGGAGATGGGGAGCACACATCATGGCTGCCTCTTCCTGGTAGCTGCTCTCCTGGCGATCTAACTGCCCTACAAGCTAATGCTAATGGGCCAGCCATCTCTTTTCCTCCTTGTTACCGCAGACAACAGTGACACAAAGAGGGACCCTGTCTCTAGCTTTGGCCACAGCACACCCATCTCCCTCTGCCATCTGTGTCACCCAAGTGGCATTTCCTTCTAGTCAGAAATTTCTGTCTCACCAGAAACTCAAATAATCACTTTCATAACTGACTCGAAGGCTTAATATTATAGTGACTGCTGGGCCAGTAGTTCAGACTTATTACTATCTAGCTCTTATACTTAAGTTGACCCATAATTCTTGTTTAGGTTTAGCCACGTGGCTTGGTACCTTTTCTCACTGCAGCATTCTCATCCTGCTTCCTCTGAGTCTGGCTCCTCTGCCTTTCTACTTCTCAGAATGTTCCTAGTCTGGTCACCTTACCTATACTTCCTGCCTGACTACGGGCCAATCAGTGTTTTATTAAGCCAATACAAGTAACAAATCTTTACAGTGTACAAGAGCATTATCTCACACTTCCTGTTGAAAGCCTTTAGTTCTAGCATATTCCTTGCCTCTCAGGTGGAGAAGATGAGACACTATACAGTAGAAAGTTGCCACATTGGCTTTTCAGGCTGCTTAGCTTCCAGGGAACCACCTCTGCTCATTACAATTTGGTCATATTTTAGAAACAGACAGAAGTCCTCTGAAGGAATACCATATTACCTGGACCCTTCCCTGCCTGAGTGCTATGGTTTCCTGGGGGAGTGAGCCGTCTTTCTGTGCGTTGTAGAATAATGTGCAATGGTACTATTCTTTTCCTTAATGAAGCCCCAGTGACTGCACATATGACAGGAGGCAGGCTGTTCTGCAATCCTCCCTAATGGCCATTGTTCTCACACCAAAGCTAATGAAGGCAAGACGCTCACCTGCTGCCCCCTCCATCCTGAACTGCTGGGCCAGCTGCAGTCTGTGTCACTGGAGGAGCTCCCATTACAGGTGAAGGCCTGACCAGGTTTATTTATTGCATTCATTAGTGCCCAGTCTATCCAAGGAGGCTGCGTCTCCCAACCCTCCTGGCATAGAACCGACTCCACAAGAAAGCAGCCTAGATTCAAACCCCAAACCTACCACTTAGTGTAGCATTTGACTTGGGACTTTGTAACCAATATGTTCAATCAATCATTCATTTTTTTTCTTTCCATAAATATATTTTGAACAGTTACTACACACTGCCTACAGTGAGACTGGGAATATGGGTACAGGGAAGTCATGCCAATCACCTACCACACAGTTTATCCAACTAGGGGAAGGCAGACAGAAATTGAAACCCCAGTCTCTTAGTCTTCTATTGGCACAGCTATAAAATAAATGAAGGGAGATGTTATTCTTTATATCATCAGTATCTCCTTGGGCTTAAAAATAAAGCATAACAATAAAATTCCAACATACCATGCAGACAGTTGGGATATGAGTCCCTGCTACATGCCAGTAGCTCTGAGCTGTGCTTCACTGATATCTTATTCCATGCAATGATGCCAGGAGCTAAACTTCATTCTGCCATGTCACAGATGGAAACACTACAGTTTACAAAAGGCAGCAAGAGGGTTAGAGAGTCTGTCAATAGCCACATAATAAGAGCATCCTTCAATCAGGTAATAGGGTGCATTACGTGCTAAGGGCTAACAGTACTAGTTTATATTGTTCCAATCAAGAGGGAGAGGGAGATGGCACTGGGCTGGAAGACCTTGGAAAAGAAATAATCTTAAAGTTAAAATGTAAGGGAGACATGGGCAAGGCAAAGGGGCTAGGGACACTGAGGGGCAGCCAGGCCAGAGCACAGAAAATCATGGGTTGATCCCATAGGCCATTTAAGCCACGAACTTAGGCTCAGCCAACAGAGCACCCAGGAGCCTCAGAAGTTAACAGACATGAAAATGACTTGACCAATATCCAATTCAGAATGGTTGCTGTGGCTGCTTGATCGGGAACTTACAGAGACTGAGCCTGAGAGACCAGTTAGGAGCCTGCTGTGGCTAACCCAGTGGGGAGCAATGGTGCTGGAATAGGCAGTGGAGACAGTGAGAGAAATAGACACTTTGTGGCCAACTGATTCGGAAAGTGAGGAATAAGAAGAAATCCAGGGCAACTTCCAAATGTCTGCTCTAAGGGAAAATACCTGAAGGAAGCACTTCCTGCCTCCTGGACATGGCCCTGCTGGAGGGGTCATCAGTGGATTGCAGGGACTCTGCTAGCCCCTGGTCCTGTTGGAGGAGACTGAGTCATGTAAGAAAGATGGTCTGATGGGGAAAAATAGGATTCCAGCAGAGGCTGAGCAGGGACTTCTCAGAAGAGAAGAGCAACAGAAACCCGTTAGAGACTGTGAGGGGACAGAACCAAATATGGTCCACCTCAGTGATGCGCACACACCAGGAGATAATATAGTGAAACAGACCAGGTCATGGTTTTCCTGGTTTAACCAAATGTCCCCAGGAGAGCAGCCATTGCTCTACAGACTGATTCTCCCAGCAGGAGGCGTGGGGGTGGGGTGGCACAGAACTCCTCTGTGACAAGAATTGTCCCACTTCCCGGCAGAGTACAGGAATGGCAGATGGGTGTGGCTCCCTGTTTTGTTCTGGAAAACATTACTTTTCCCTGGGAAATATTTTCTGGCCTCTCAGTTTCTAAATTGTGATTTCCAGTTAGTCCCACTGTCTGGGGGGAGTGATAGACACCTTAAGAGACTGTGCTGGGGCCGAAGTGGCAAATCTGAACAAATAACTCTCTACAGGCCATCATCCTTTATTATTTCCTCTGGAATATATCATGCTGCTGGCAGGCTGCGCTTGGCTTTCTCCTCACAAAGACCACTTGGCTGAAGATCCCGTTAGTGAGCTGGGCTCAGTAATTGAGTGTCTTCTATCTCTGTTTCTGTTTCCTCATCTCACTCCAGCCAAACCATGGCTCCCTGCTTCTGGACATGCTATTGAGTGACACATTCACTCTTTCAAGACTATGCTACCTGAGTCTTCAGCCATCTCCTTCTTCTGTGCTCTGGGAAGCCTGGGGGAAATCCAGCAGGCTTGTGAATATATAGGTTACCTGCATGTCTCAGGATTTAGTTAAACATAGCTGACTAATTTATCTTTCAATGTGTGAGCGATTTCATTGCAAGTTGACTTGGCAATTTTCTCTGCTCAGAGAACATTCTAAATAGATGGGCACTGGCTATAGCAGGAAAATGAGCGCTATTAATTTTCAATTTCCAAATGCAAGATTGACTAGAGTCCATATCCTGTTTTGGGGTAATCACACTGCTGTTTAGAGCTGAGCAGGTCAGAAAGGCACAGACTTGGTCCCCAGAGGCTCTGAGTTGGAGCTGATAAGTGGGTGAGTGTGAGCATCTTCCTGGAATCAGACTTGGTTCCTGGGCAAAAGCAAGAACTCTGCCTTCATCAGCAACTGCTTCTCTTCCTGTTTGTGAGCACAGGTTAGCAGAGGTATTGGGAGGTGATTTGTGAAAACTTATTATTTTCCTTCTCAGTCCATATTAAAAGGCTGAAGGGAAGGAGAAAAGACACACATTTGGGTAGCTATGTATCATGGGAAACCTCTGCAAAGTTAGAAATCAGAGGAAAAGTCACTTTTACCCACTTCTAACCAGTGTGGCAGCCTGCTCTGGTGGCCAATCTGGATCCTGTGCTACCCAGTGCAAGGTCTTGCCAGGTGGGGAATGAGCCAACTTGGGATGAGACACGTATGCAAGGAATTAGTTTGTTTATTTATTTAGTATAAATTCACTTATGTAGGGTTACACAAGTATCCACTTGCATGTACTTTGTAGGTAGACAAAGCCAGTTTTGAATATTTGCTTTTGACTTACAGGTTTTGTTTTTTTCTGAAATATACAGCTCTTGCTTGCACTAGGCCGCTCAGCCAACCTCTAAATATTCCATTTAAAATAATAATTATGAAAAGGAACTAAAACCCCCATCTGACACATTCTTCAAATGATCATGTAATTTGTTAAGAGCTTAAAGCATACTGTCAGTTTTGTTGTGGCCATGACCTTGTTATACTGGGTTGATAGATAAGGAAACTGAATCCCAGGTGATTTAGGGACAGGTCTGTGGTGGGTGATAAAGCTAAGATTCACTCTAGTCAGAGTATCCCCACAGTGTGGCATCCCATTACCAACAAGATAGTCTGTTCTACTTCCTACCTGTGTCTTACACTGTGGTCGGGTCTGTGCATTAAAGGCAAAGCAGCATTGGGGTCGTTAGCAACTTGGCATCAATACCTGGACACATTCACTGGATGCCACTCAGAGGCTAAAGCTTGCATCCTAGATGAAGTGAACGTAAGATGCAATATGGCAGGTTGTTGGAAGCAGCCTGGACCCTGCATTTCCACACCCAATCAGAAGTTGGAGAAAAACCTTTATTGTGTGAGGTCTGCAAAGCTGGCTGCTGCATCAACCCATGGATAAGTAGACATGAACTGTAAAAGGAGGAGACCTCCTGCTGAGTATTACCTTCGGCATTCTCCCCAACAGCGAGGCTATCTGCTGGGGCCTGGCAGCAGGATTCAGTCAAGCACCGTGATTTCTGGAGGCTAGAGTGGGGTTGGGATGACACTGTATCTCCATCGTGCTCTCTGAGGCTTCCAGTGGAGAGTGTGGAACATCAGCATGTTCAGAACCACCAGCTGGGTCCTCTCTCCACTGGGAGAGGACCAGACTTAGCTCAGCTTCTTAGCTTGCTTGCTCTACTCCAGCTTTAGAGTTTCAAAGGCAAACGATAGTGAAGTTCCTGGTTCCCTTTTGGCCTCATGGTTTTTTAACTTTTCTCTCATTGCTGAAGGACACAAAACAATTGCTTCTTTTCCAGTGTCCTGATAGCATCCCTCTGCCTGCACTCCTAGCCAAGATTCTCCCCCTCAGAATGAAGGTGGGCCCCGAGGACTGACAGTGAGCGTTACAGAGTTCCCTCCGGCTCTCCATTCTTCCTTCCTTTGGATTTTTCCTCTCAAGTAACAGCCTTCTACAAACCCTCAAATAGTTTGAACCCGCTTCCTTATCTGCTGCTACCCAGCACCCTGGCTTTCTTTCTTCTTGTCCTTATCAGTACCAGCCCCTATCACTCTGTCATATTCTGAAATGATGAACCAGAGCTGAGGCAGAAAGGGCTCTTCCATGGTGAAAACATTTACCTGTTTGTGGTGGAGAGTTGCAGTGAATTCATGGAAGGCAAAGAATGAGGCCACATTCACAAGTCTACCTTGTCCTAATACAAAATCTGCTGCTCCTGGGCTTTCATGGTGCCCCGGGCATTTTCTCCCTAGAAGCATGAGCTGGTTGATCTCTTAGTGTGAGTACACTGGAAGGTGTCATGTTCTCTGACAAAACTGCAATAACAAGTTTTATGTGCTTAGCAAAAGGGATGTCAGTCAGACTTAGAGGGCTCTGCACAAATGTGAAGTGCCAGCAACTTGCAGGTCTGAACAACCTTTCTGTCCTGGGAATCCAGCCTCTTTCCTTGTCCTACCTTTGACTTGTGACAGTAGCATCCTGGGTGGTGGGGAGGAGGTTCAGAGTGTCTGGGGAAGGAGGTTTGTCTTGAATGCAGCTTGTCCAGTGACCTTGGACACCAAGGGCAGAAGCCCAGGTGCTCACCATCTGCTCTGTGTGTTTCCCTGCAGCCTGCACAGACAAGGAGCTGAGGAACCTCGCCTCCCGGCTCAAGGACTGGTTTGGGGCTCTTCATGAAGATGCCAACAGAGTCACCAAGCCTACCAGCTCTGATACAGCCCAAGGCAGTAAGCCCACTCTGTCTGTGCTATTTCACTATAAGCATCTCTTCTCCTCAGTTATCAGACACATGGATTTAGAAGCAGCACAATTTGGCTAAGAAAGATGTTTAAAACAAGTCCCAATTTTAGAAACATTAAATTATTAAAGAGGGGTGATGCTTTAGAATCAAGAGAAATATATCTTTTATTTTTGGGAAAATGTGATTTCAAAGATAGCATGCTTTATATAGATATTTTAGAAAACATACTATATAGAAAAGTTGTATTATAAGTGTGTATAAATATATACACACGTATACAGTACTACCTACCCATCTAACAATTTAAGCATACTGCAGTATTACATTGAAATATGTTTCCTTGTTGTATATGGAATACATGGGTGTTGGAAATTTTGCACACTTTATAGGCTGATATACTATTTGGAAGTTTAAACACCTAGAAATATCATTATGCTTTTGTGTTATTGAGTGGCTTCTTGCAGGAGCCAAATAGGATCCTAATCATGGCTATAACAACTTAAGGAGCCTTTAATTGGGACATTTGGGTTTTTTGCTAATGTAAGTAACAGTGTAGCAAGCAGCATGGGTAATGTGTTTTCGTGTATACTGGGCAGCTGTGTTTAACTTGCCCCAGAAACCAAGACGGGTGCCCCTCCCTCCACTTCCCCATTAACACTCAAGCTCCTGAAGGAGCCCCCAGGACCCCGGATGAGCAGAGGCCACACACACTTCCACTCTGCATCTCTATGTTCTGAATTCAAGGTAGTTGTGCTATCTGCTACAATGGAGATCATGACTTACCTGATCCTTCAAACACAGGTACCTTGGCTGTGTGTGCCTTTGAGATGGCCTAGTCAAAGTATTTACCCAGCCTTTTTCCCTCCAGTAGTTTGGATGGAACTGTGAAAGCAATGCCCCTGGCTTGAAGACAGAGGCAGCTCTGCCACCCAGCTGGACCGGAGTCTGCTTTCAAGCCCAGTGTGTCGGGACACATGTTTTCCCATGTATTAGGGGAGTTGAAGCAAGACAATTGTTTAAAGACAGGACCCAACTGCCCTGAACCACATGGACAGATGCTGTCTCAAGATCAAAAAACAATGATCTTAACTTTTGATAGTTCTTTGATACTCACTGCTTCCTGGAGAGATCAATGATGGATAGAAGAAATGTTTAGTGTAATAGCTTGACTCTTTCGCCTTAATGGCAAGACAGCACTTCTCAGAATGTGCTTTATGGGTGGTAATGCTTGGTAGCCCTATAGGATGGTGAGGTGAGAGATTTTTGTTTTGCTTTGGTGTTTGGATTTTTTTTTCTTTCATTCTTTTTTTTTTTTTCCCCATTCTTCCCAAAGTTTCCATGGGAGTTTATAGACACTAATTTCCATCTAGAAAAGTTTGTTCGTGAGCTCTCCAACAGCAGCCCAGGCCCAGGCTTTCAGAATAACTTCTCCACAGAAAGCAGGCTGTTGGGAAGAAATGTCCCAACATTTCCAGTCAGTCCTCAGAGCCTTTCTGTAGACAGCTGGGAGCCTGGGAAATACTAATATTCTAGGAGTAAACTGAGTTTCCAAAGCCACTGTAGATCTGATGATCTGAAGCCACCAGGGGGAAGTGGTGGTAGAGGAAGGATGCTTTGGCCCTTTGAGACCAGAGAAAAGAACATCATATTTGTCAGCCCGTGAGCCCTGAAGGGGAAGTTCCAGGGCTCCAAGCTCCATTCTCTGCCTCTGACGGCTGCAGATACCAGGGGCAGGTGCCCTTTTACTGAAACTGGAAATGAGGTAGAGCAGGTTTGACCTTTAAATTAAGCCACACCGCTTGGCATTTCTTCTGGTTGATGATCTTGATAGTCACTAAAGAAGAAGCCATGTCATACTCGATAGTCTCATCTGGAACAACAAAAACAAAACCATTTAAAGGATGTTTATCCTCTGATAGCAAAATGAATAAATTTAAATATGTGAAGATTTATTTGAGGAGGTAAAACTTAAAGCTGGAAACTTAAAACTCCTATCGCTGGAAACAAATATTTTTACTGATAAGATATGTTGAAAGTGTCTCAGTTATAAAAGAGAAAATGGAGGTCTCCCCTTAGGATGCTTCTTCTCTTATCAGCATCAGCAGGGAGGGAGGGCATGTCCTCCCCTAAGAGCGAGCTCACAGGAGTTGCTACAGTCTTCTTATAAACTTTTATGTAGGTTTGCCATAAGATGTTGCTTTATGTTCCAGTGTAGGGGATACTGGAGTGGACAGTCTGCCTCATCAGGACCCTACCCTGTAGACGCTGTATCCCAGGCGTGGCACTCTAAGTCAACTGGATGTTTTCAGGACAGATGTATCAAAGAAGGCACAGGGGAGCCTGGGAGAGACTGAGGATTCTAGTCTCTACTGGGCTGCCTGGGTTTCAATCCCAATTCTGAAATCATATGATCTTGCTATTTCTTCATCTATAAGGTATAAATGATGGCATGTCACATGACAATTGCTACTTGGATTTAGTAATGAAGTGTATACTGCTTAAAAAACATTTTAATCTGTAGTATCCTAGGAAAATAAAGCCAGTCCTTCAGACTCAGTGCCTAGGATGAATTGAGATTTTGCCATTCCTTGACTCTGAGGAAAAGATGAGCATGCTGTCTGTCCACAGCACTGTGGCTTACAGAGTGTAAGCAAGCATTCCTGAGTATACAGTCTCCAGGTAGAAACAAAGAATCTTTTCAGAAAAACCCGACTTCTCTTCCCCAGGGAAATAAGAAAGAAGTGATTGCCTGAGTTTATCTGGATTCCATCTCCTACGGCTCCTTGGGGGATTACGGCAAAGAAGAAAGGGGAGGGGCAGGACCAGGGTGCTCTCCCCTCCAGCCTCAGCCTGGGATGGAGGAGCTCTGAGATACAGCGAGTCTCATTTCTGCTATTGTCTGCCCTTCTGCAACTTCTTTCTCCTGTATTTTGTTTTGAGTCTTCATTTTTTTTTCTTAAACAGATAAGCTCCAGTTCCAGTATTAGATATTTTATGTTCTACTGTGTTTTTAGTTTTCCTTTCAGACATGTCTTGCAAGCAGTTTTATAGACAATGGAACTCTTTATACCACAGATACATTATTATAGGGAATGATTTCTCTTTTGAGGATATTTTCACCAAAGTTAGCTTCTGATTTTAGGACATGTATATGTTTCATATATAAAGAAAATAGCCTGTGGGGAGGACACAGCAGGGTGCACCCTGGCCTCTCTGGGGCAGCAGGGTGTCCTCCCTGCCTGTGGGGAGGACACAGCAGGGTGCACCCTGGCCTCTCTGGGGCAGCAGGGTGTCCTCCCTGCCTGTGGGGAGGACACAGCAGGGTGCACCCTGGCCTCTCTGGGACAGCAGGGTGTCCTCCCTGCCTGTGGGGAGGACACAGCAGGGTGCACCCTGGCCTCTCTGGGACAGCAGGGTGTCCTCCCTGCCTGTGGGGAGGATACAGCAGGGTGCACCCTGGCCTCTCTGGGGCAGCAGGGTGTCCTCCCTGCCTGTGGGGAGGACACAGCAGGGTGCACCCTGGCCTCTCTGGGGCAGCAGGGTGTCCTCCCTGCCTGTAGGGAGGATACAGCAGGGTGCACCCTGGCCTCTCTGGGGCAGCAGGGTGCACCCTGGCCTCTCTGGGGCAGCAGAGTGTCCTCCCTGCTCTAGGCTCAGGTGCTTATTTCTCTCACAGGGTTTGACACCAGCATCCTGCCTATTTGCAAGGACTCTCTGGGCTGGATGTTCAACAAGTTAGACATGAACTATGACCTCTTGCTGGACCACTCGGAGATCAACGCCATCTACCTAGACAAGTATGAGCCCTGCATCAAGCCTCTCTTTAACTCCTGTGACTCCTTCAAGGACGGCAAACTCTCTAACAATGAGTGGTGCTACTGCTTCCAGAAGCCGGGAGGTAAGTAAGGTGGGACCCAGGCCCGGGAGCCATACTGGGCACGAAGGTCATCAAGCAGTTGTACTCAGAAAGATGCAGCTATCAGTCACCATGTGGAACAGCAAGCCCAAAGGCGCCTGTCTCCTTTCAACGTGACTTTCAGAGAGCTGAGAGTAAAATTGTGGTGGCTCTTCACTGAGTAATTCCTTCCTGTGGGAAAGCATCCTTAACTGTACTTAGCATTTTCATCTATAAAATGTGTGTAGAGACCTTCGCTACATGGTTCTCAAGGTCACTATGAGATTCTTGATGAGATATATAGTGAAAAATACTATATAAATGTAAGAGGATCATATTTCCCTTTGTCACATGAATTCTCCTTAATTATAATATTTTGCTTATTAAAAAACTACAGTTAACAAAAGACACCAAATCTAAGAAATGTAGGAGGAATATCAGGTTTCTCCTGTCACCCAAAATCAGGCAAGGGGGCCAGCCCGCCACAGCATTTCATCCAGTAGCCATGCTCTGCCTTTCTGTGGGTTGCTCTTTTTTTTTTTTTTTCTGGCTTTACTTCTGTTGCTACCTCCTGGGGGCTATACCCAGTGGACCAGAAGTCTGGCTGACTATCTACTAATAGTATTTAAAATTTGCAATATTTTTGCATGTGAACAAAGATAATGGGGCACACATCAAAAAATGTAGACACTCCAAAGAGCTTTTAGTGAAGAATAATTTCATGTGCACATTCATGGGGTGGGTTATGAGGAATAGCCCCTGTAACACAGCATGCATCTTTACATTTCAGCACAATTGCCAATCTGCTTTCCAAAGAATTGTATTAGATATTTTTGGTGAAAGAAAAAAATTCAGAATACTGTTCCTTCATGGCAGTATCAGACCGAGTCATCATGCCAACATGGGACAAAACAATGCCACACACCCCCCTGGCTTCATCCTGTTTATCACAACTGAATCTGAGTAAATTTGCTTGTTTCTGGGACACTCTTAGGTTTCTCTTTTCTCCAAATAATTTTATGTTCTCTGCACATTTTTTCCTATTGTAATTGTGCTTGTTTTCTGTAGGAAAATGTATATCTGTGGACTAAGAGCTTTGTTAGTGATGGGTATTGCAATTTTTTTTCCTAACCTGATTTGGTGTATTTTTCTTGCTAGTGAGAGAATTTGAAATTTTGACATAGTTTCATGTCTTCATTTTCTTGTTCTGTGCCTTTTTAAGTCATAAAGATTGCATTAACCTAAAAGGGTATTGTTCACTGGAATCTAGTAAAGCAATTTTTACATGCTTTTGCTAACTTTGGTGGTTTTGTGTTTATTCAAATTTTGTGTTCCTCTGTGTCCATGTACAGAGTCAAGGGGGCCTCAGCTTCTACTCAAAGCTTGGAGATAACTACCTACGTGCCTTTCTGTCATTTATTGGCTAATCTTTCTTCTCCCAGTAGCATGTCTGATAGATATGCATGTGTCTTAGATTTATTCCTGAATACTAAGTCAGACTTTCCTAAATATCCATAAATCAATGCTATCCAATTAATTCACAGTTTAATAAAACAGCTTAAATCACAGTTGATTGACCTTACGTCTTAGTATATTGTAGGTCTCTCTTGCCATTAACTTTTAGATCAGAATGCTCTGGATAGTCACGATTTTTTTTCCTCCCAAACTTTAGGATACATTTGTTCGCTGTATTAAGAACTCCTCTCGGCCATATGATACTGATACTTTTATCTTAGGGGCTTCTCGGAGCTGGTGGAGTTAGAGTTTCCAGTTTATAAAGAAAGAGACTTAAAGATGCTAGTGGTGTCATACTTAGAATTTATAGGACAATGTTAAATACATTCAAGGTTCAGTTTTTTGTTGTTTTTTTTTTTTTAAGAGCAGAGTTGTAGCTATAGATGCTACACACATTGATATCTGGTAACTTTCTGGTTAAGGCTCTGATGACCTCTCAGATATTGTGGTGTTCTCCAAGTTTATGGATATTTTAGTTTTCTAAGATTTTGCTCAAAATTTTTCTTGTAAGTTAGCTTTCTAGAAGATAATTAGCAGAAATATTTGACAATATTCCTGCTTTATTTTAAAGAACATGGAGCCATTGTAGTTTTTTCTTTTTATGTATGATGTAGCCATTGTGCCTGGAAGCTAGGGATTTGTGCTGGGTTGAATGGAATGTCCCCCAGTGACTCGAGTATTTGAACACTTGGTCCACAGTGAGTGATGCTGTTTAAGGAGGTTGAGAAACCTTTACAAAGTAGAGCCTCTCCCACTGCTGGCTGTCTCTCTCAGCCTCTGACGTGTAGAGGAAATGTCTTCAACCATTTTTCTTGCTGCCATCTGCATGGTATGCTCTCCATGGTGCCAGGGGTGGGGATGGGGGTCTTGCCTCCTGGACTTGTAAATCAGAATAAGCCCCTTTCTTTCTAAGTCACCCCAATGAAGCACCATGGACAAAAGCAACAAAAAAGAAACTATGCAAGATTCTTTTTCTACCCAAGGGCCTTAATTTCCTAGAAGCCCCCTTAGCTCTGCTCAGTGTCCGTCATATCTTTGAACTTCTTTGAACTCTAGAATTAGATTCTCTCTCATCTTCAGAAACTTTTCTCTGAGTTTATGTTGAGAACTTTTCTCTGTATCTGGTTAGTCTTTCTCAGCCTCAACCCGAGATGTTTTGTAAACATTTCCTGGCTTTGCGGGTGAACGTCCTCTCTGTCCACTGTTTCCCTCCTGCGTCACATTCATCTTTGAGCCTGCACATCTGCGTCCTGAACTCTGCTCTCCCATGGTCCCTGGTTCATTAGGATCCCTGACTTAGCAGACCCTCCACTAAGATGCTGTCATCTCTCAGTAGCAAATAAGTTCCAGGATGGACTTTTCATTTTAAAAATAATAAAAAAAAATGTTCTTGTCTGTGTTTAAGTAGATTTCTACCTGTTTAATTTTTCTTTAAGTAAGTTGCTTTAAAAATGATTGCAGGAAATTGTAAAGAAATTATGGTAAATTATGGTAAACTAGAACATTGCTCTCTTCCGATCACTCTGATCATCCTTCTTATACCAACTGACTCTACTCTGTGGTGGATGAGGATTTCATAATATAAGTACCTATCTTGTATGGTGCTTATAAAGATCTTTAAAAGCTCTAGAACATTCTAACACTTTAGTCAATGGTAGCTGTTAGTCATAGTAAGCACTGCCTTTCATACTCACAGTGGGGTTCGTTTCAGTCTTTCTCCTCACCCTGAATGAAGGAAGAAACATGTATCCTGCAACCCACTCTTCCTCACCTGACAGCAGTAATGCCAGGTGGTATTGTAAATCCTATACAGTAACATGTAGCGGGAAATCAGAAGCTACACATGTAAACTGATTGCGTCAGAGTGCTAGAGCCGAGCGGGGCATGGTCAACTAAAAAGAACTTCAGAAGTAAAGCCCCTGGATGAAAGAGGCAGAAAAGAAAGCCAGGCTCTGGTGCAGTTCCTAGATCGCAGCAGATCAGGCGATTGAGAAACTCTCCGGCGTGCTGCTTCCCCCTCTATTTTCTCCCTTAAAACAAAATCCTTTTATAAATAATAATATTTATTATCTAAATATTACTTAATATATATCTCACAATGAGTTAATTGAAGGAAAAGGGAATAAATAGGAGATCATTATACTTACAAACAACTATTAACCAAAGGATGAATGAAAAATAAATCGCCATGGTACAAATGTTTATATATTGATACAAATAAAAAATCAATCTATATGTTTAATTAAGATAATATATACTTTGATACAAAGCTAAATATATAATTGCCTTAATTTACACGTGTCTGCCTCTGTTTAAAATATTTTACACATTAATGTATATTAAATACATTGCCATTTCCATAATGCAATTTCTACCTCTAATTATTTATGCTAGTCATAACATTTGTTATAATACATACACAAGTTGTTTTATATAACTCTGTTCAAATATATTTTTATATATATAATGATATATAGTTAAGATATTGTCATTTGATACAAAATGTATATTTTGGTCAATATTCATAAAATTGTTATACTTAAAAATTATTTAAAAGAGCTATACACTCATTTTTAAAATGCCTATTTTTACAATGTTAGCTTCACTTTCTTAGTTAATTAAGATTACAAATTATAGTTACTCAGATTTGCCACCTAACAGCCAAGATACTCAAGCTTTTCAAAAACATATTAAAATACACTCAATAGATAAATGTCTTCAACCACTTCATAGACCAAAAAAAATATGACATTCAAAATTTTATTATCTCAAATTTGGCCTTAAAAAACATGACAACTCCTAACATCACCGTTCCTTTCTCAAAGTAATGTTAAACATCACAGACATCTTACAAAACAATTGTCTTGTTTGACAAATAATGGCCTGAGGGGCAAAAGACGACACTTGCCCCGACTGCTGTCAGCGTGCTCACTGTCCAGTATAGACAAACAAGATAAAAATAGAGACTGCCAAAGCCTGCCTAGACAGTAACAGACCGAAGTGGTGCCATGGAGATATGGTTAAGACTGTAGATGTGTGGAATGCCTCTTTCCTATGCCACAAGGACACTGAGCCAATGGCAGGATATGCCAAACACATAAAACTGACAAAGGCAAGTTCTGGACAAACCAGGTGATGTGGGATACACTCTATTACCATTTGTTAATAAAAAGCTGTTTTGGCCTATGGCAAGGCAGCTTAGAGACAGGCAGGAAATCCAAGCAATGGTAAAGATGAAGGCAGAGTTAGAGAGAGACACTGTAGGCTGCTGCTCAGAAAGCAAGATGTAATGGAACACAGATAAAGCCACTAAACATGCAGCAATACATTAATAAAAATGAGTTGTAAGAGCTAGTTGGTAATGTGCCTGAGCCATAAGCTAAACAGTTTATAATTAATATGAGCCTCTAAATAATTATTTTATAAGCAGTTGCAGGTCCAGGGTGAGAAATATTTGTCCAGACTAAGGGGCCCAGACAAGACAAAAAACTTTAGACTACAGCCTAGTGGTAAATTCTTCTCCAGAAAGACCACATCATGATGTTCATGCCCTGTCATGAACACACTTAGCCATATGGCTTTCTGTCTGTCCTTCTCAGCAGTTTCCTGGTTGTTCTCACAACATAAATTTCATAAGTGAGAACTCAGTGACTGAAAGTAGAGAGGAGATGTTTGGGGTCCTGAGTATCAAGGAGACAGAGAGAATTGTGATGAAGTCTGGCTCTGGGTGACGTTCCTCACTCATGGTCTTTTTATGTGGCTACAGTTCATACAGGCATATCTGAACATTTCAGCCTCTCTCCCATGAGACAGGAGCTGCAGCAGGTCAAGCATCAGAGACCTCCTGGCTAGTTGGTCTTTATATTCAGAGTTCTTGACTTCTAGTAAGGCTGAGCATCAATTTTTAGCTCCTAGAGGCTTTTGCTGGATGCTTCCTTTGCTGAGAAAATGAAAATGTTCTCAAGTCAATCACCTGGTATTGCTTGGCTTGGTGTAGGTAGGAAGTGTCCTATATTATATAAGTAGCTCCCACATGCTATTTTAAGTGCCTTGTGATATGGAGCTTTCCTTAAGATTAGTAACACTAATGGCTTGAATTTGTTTTGTTGCACAGTCAACAACATATGGAACAATTCCACACCCAGGTGTGTCGTTGCCTACATTTCACATCAAGAGCAGAGTCAATCATTAGAGATTATATTCTGTACCATCTGGAAGCTGACTTCCATAAATTATTTTCTAGGTCTCCCTTGCCAGAATGAAATGAACAGAATTCAGAAGCTGAGCAAGGGGAAAAGCCTGTTGGGTAAGTACACTTCCTTGCCACTCATTAGAACAACTAATTAAACCATCCACATTTCTTGTAACATTCAGCTCAGCAGTGTTTATTCAATTAGAGACAGCGTCTTGTGGAAGCAATGCCTCATTTTCCCCCAGCCTGAGCTCTTGCAAGCACTGGTACACAGGGGACCACATCTACCAGCAAGAGAAGCCAGAGGTCAGGCCAGCACTAGCAGGCAGCTTGGCCGTGCGTGGAGTCCAGCTCTCTTCTCCCCCTCCCTCTGATTCTGGATATATTAACTCTTGGCTTTCTCCCTGTCACATAAAGCCTTCAAATGGAGCACACAAGTGTTTTTCCAGCTCTCAAAATGAAAGGCTTTCAAGTTGGGCTATTTCTTCTCTTCCCCAGGGCTAGTTTTCCATTTAAGGAACAAGACAGGCTGTGACCCCCACCAAAATGTATCAGATAGGGTCAAAGGGTGTGTTCCTCTCTGGATGGATGTCTCCTACCTGTTTAGACACTGCTGCTTTCTCCTTTGGGTTTCAGGCAGAAGTAGATCAGTTGCAGGAATACAGGAGCCTCCATTCTGCTCCGCCTAGCTCAGGATGAGGAGAAGGTGCAGTGGCCATCACTGGCACACTGTAAATCACATTTGATGAAAACGGAACTTGTTTTCTCTCCCTGTTAAAAAGAACAGACAGCTGCAACATAATCCAGAATTATCCTCATTAACCATTCAGGGGCACATGCATTCCCTAAGCAGCATACCATTTCTGAAGTTAATCTGTTTACTTTAAGGGGATGGGCACATTTTTCCATAAAGATTGCCAAATGCAAGCATTCTATGAACGCTGGCTACTTACCTTCCGAAATTTTTGGTCACCTCATGGTGCACACCTCCCTCTTTTTTTCTACCTTTGAGAAAGTATTTCCATGGTTTGCTTTATACTTTTCATTTTCGCTAGAACTTTAAATTTGTGTTTTTGAACTCCTGTGGCCTTGGTTTATCAGTGTAAGAGATATAATTCTGGCTGAAGGCACGATGTCTAGATATCTTCACCATAGGTTTTTAATCCAACCCAAGGAATTCTGATGGTTATTTTATTCTTCAACAGAGGGTGATGTTTAGATTTGGGAATATATCCATGGTCTACATGTAGTTTAAGCAATCGCAATATCTTTAAAGCCCAGTGCAATAGTGACTTTGTTATCATTCACTAATGCCTTGTATATAAGGTGAGCCACCTAACTATCTCATTTTTATGTCTGTCTCTCAATGCACATGGTACAACATCTGTCCACCTTTCCACTACCATAATCTCACTTGTGTCTTATCTCAAACCACCCACATTCTGAATTCACTCAGTCTGATTTAAACAAATGCCATCTATATTGCTTATAAACTATTTTCTGCATGGAGAAAATCTCCTACTATAACAACATGTGTGTTCAGGGATATTAAGACTCAAATAAATAAGTAAAACAGCAACAACAAATTATAATCAGTTATAATTACTACCTACTTAGAAAAAAGAGTAATCTTATTAAATTATAGATTTAGTACAACACCTGCTTCTCACCAAACGAAAGGCTCAGCCCAATTTTAATTTATTTTGTGGTCTATTAGGTGCTGTGGTTTCTAACCACTGCTCAGGGGGAACCACCATTTCCCACTCTACTCGTTCTATTCTTGGCAGTCTTTGATTGAACATACTTCACAGCGCTCTCTGCCTTTTCACTGAACAAGAGAGTGAAAGAATCTAATCCTGTTTCCCTCTGTGCCCCCTGAAAGCTAAGGATTCTGTGTACTGGCTGAAACAGCTAGGGAAGAGGATGAGACATGGGTACCCACCATCTTTCTGGAGTGGTGAATACACTGTTAGGGTGCTTCCCCCACTTTATCTTACTTGGTCTCTGGGAACCTGGGCATTCTGAAATAAGCTGGTGAGCACCATACTCAGGAATAGATTCTGCAGCCTACAGAGGTGACTCTGGAGTTAGAAGTACTGGCTGCTCTGTAGAGACCTGAGTTTGATTGGAGAACCATATAATGCTCATGAACATCTGTAATTCTACTTCACTTCCAGGGGATCCAACACCCTCTGCTGCCCTCCATGGCCACCAAACATGCATGTGCTGACATACATGCAGACAAAACACTCATATACATAACACGAATAATAAGAGAGAACATTTTAAGTAGATCCTATACTCATCTATATCTAAATTTACTGCTCAAAGAAAACTTGACCTTCCAATGTTACATTTAGGGGGGATATCATTCTGTGAAATAAAAGTTAAATTTGAGGATACAGTTATACCAAAAGGATAATAGAAATAAAATTAGTTACAGAAGCCACAGTGGCCACCAGAGATCCTTGCTTCACAGTGTAAGGATATAGTTTCTTTGGTCATACTGAGAATTCCCCCAGAGAAGATGAACTCACAATCATGAATAAATATTATCTACCTTTAAAGAGACTAAGATTGACATCACATTTCCACGAGTAACACTAGCTTAGAAAGAGAAAATTGTATTTCTCAAGTGGAGATGACTTTGAACCCAGAATTTTAAACTCATTCCATTATATTCAAGGTGATGATACAGATCCTTAAACTATCTAAGATAATATATACAAGCACATTTTATTTAAAACTGTACAAAAAAGCATAAAATTAAATCTAAACAAACAACAGCTTGTAGAACATTTTGATCCCCAGCCTTTCAGAGACAGAGGCAGAAAGATCTCTGTGAGTTCAAGGTTAGTCTAGTCTATATAATAAATTCCAGGCCAGTCAAGACTATATAATGAAACCCTATTTAAAAACCAAAACCACCAAAACATTTTGATTGCAAGCTAAAATAAATTCTAGAGTGTTGAGGGCAACAAAAATGTGGGTGCTCAAATGTGCTACATTTCTGATAGAAATTCCATAGAAGCACACAAAATGTCAATCACAGTATCAAAAATAATGAACAGAAGTACATTTTCAACTCAAAACCCTAGGAATACAATAAGCAGAAGTGATTAAAGACTAATGTGCTGAAATAAGGAGCATCAGCAATAGCACATTAGAGGACATTGGTTTCTTTCAACAAACTAATGAAAAGGAGAAAGCTTGATGGTATGAGGCAAAAAGATTAAGTGAACGATCCAAACTCAGTATAGAGTAAGGCATTTCTGGTCCTCAAAATTGACTTTGGGGGTAAAGGGAGAGAAGACTCCAGAGTTAAGAGCACAGGCTGCTCTTGCAGAGGACCCAGATTCAGTTCCCAGGACCCACATGGCAGCTCACAACTGTCTGTAACTCCAGTTCCAGGGGATCTGATGCCTCCTTCTGGCTTCCATGAGAATTATATAGACAGTTCATAAACATGCATGCAGGCACAAGCATATTCATGCGCGCGTGCGCGCGCGCGTGCACACACACACACACACAGGTGTGCATACATACTAAAAACAAATTCTTTTTAAAAAGAAAATCAAAGTGGGCTTTAGACTCAGAACCAGAAAAAAGTCATTTCTAAAGGGGTTTCAGATTTTGTTGCTAATCCATGAACCAAACTGTGAGGTAGAACTGTAAAATAATTTAAGGAAACAGTGCATTTAACATCTCACTGTGAAAGAAAACTTGGGCACTGCTTCTAGGATAGGATGTGCATTCTAGCTCAGTTCTGGGGTGTCAGCCCATTGTGGCAGGGTAGTTTACATTAAGAAAATCCAGGAAGCTTACACATTCCCAATGACATACTTCGTCTAATGACACCCCCTCATTTTGACCTGTCATATGCTCCTGTCAGCAGAAGTATAATAACAGACCCAACGCCAGCAGCCTGGGGGCATTTCTCTTTTCTTTAGGGACTTCCACTCATATAACGCCAGACCCTTGATCTCACCACAGAAAGGACTCTTGGACCAGCCACTATGAAGCAAAGTTGAAGTTTATTCAAAAGTGATTTTTAAGTACAGATTTCAGCAAGATGGTCCATTGAAAGAGAAGTACTTGAGTAAAGAAGAAGACACATCTAATACAGATGTGGGCTTCCCCAAGGAGGCTAGCTCTTAGCTGAATTTACAGCAGCCCAAGTTACAATTTTGGTGGGTTCTGAAGTTGCATCTTCAAAGGGCTGCTAGAAATCTAAATGAGATCCCAGGGTGGCTCCTGAGGTGTGCCAAGAGGATTCTGGCTGATAAGGTAAAACCCAACACCACAAGAACCACATGAGACTATCTGAAAGAATCTCAGAGACTATCTGAAAGAAGTGTCACATGGCCTTCAGCAAGGTTTGTTTTTATTTTTTTAAAAATCCACATTTGAAATTTCAATAGAGAAGGAGTGTTGTTGTTATGTGGGCAGTCTTTATGGAAAGTATTAATCGTGGTGGAATTCTTTACTAACAGCCATCACGAGGCTTCAGTTAGACTATGGAGCATGGGGGAGGGGGCTGCTTTGCTAGCCCATGTCCCCTTAACTGTCTATGCCTTTTGTCTATGATGCTGTACTTTTAATAATACCAGCCTATTATGAATCCATGCAGGGATTAACCCATTGATTAGGTCATGCCCTCAAAGACACTTCTCTTTACTAATGTGAATCCAATCAAGTTGATAATTAAGATTAATGATCACACTCTCCAAATGTTTGTCACAGGCATACTTGAGTGAAAACATGAAGCTCATCAAAATCCCTAATTGTGTAGTTATTCAAAGAAAATATGATGTGAACATGTTTAATATATACTGTACATGGTTTAGATCAGTGCTCAAAATATGTATAACTCAGTATACAGAGTGTAGAATTCTGTATTATTCAGTATACAGAATGTATGACTCTTGGAATGTATTATTCAGCACTCTAAGCTATTACCGAGTCTAGTTGGGAAATAAACTTCTTGGAGTCCAATGTGTACTCCCTCTTCAAGGCTCAGACCCCTATGTTTACAAAACAGTAAGCAACCAGCCCTGCCCTGTTCTTTTCTGCCAGCCCTACATCAGATCTTGGGCTTACATGTGAGAGCCCATCCCTGACTCAAAAGGCATTAACGTCAACCTTCCATGCTTGTTTCTTGGTTTAACCCTGCCCTTTTGTTTCCGCAGGGGCATTCATACCTCGGTGTAACGAGGAGGGCTACTACAAAGCCACACAGTGTCACGGCAGTACAGGGCAGTGCTGGTGTGTGGATAAATACGGAAATGAGCTGGCTGGCTCCAGGAAACAGGGCACTGTGAGCTGTGGTGAGTAAAGCCTTCTGCACCAGCCCCTGCTGACCCAGGAGTCCTCACAGGGTAGGAGTCACAGCAGAATTTCAAGAGTCAGCTCTGGCTGTAGTGAATCTATAATGGAGCCAGAAATGCTAGAATTCCATGAGCTCATGTAAAGCTGGTTTGCTATAGTGGCCAATACTCACCAATACCACCAGATAGTCAAGGGACTGCCAGCGGCACAGCACTTAGGGCTGCGGCCTTCCTGATGAGGCTGAAGCACCTGGGCCACTCCAGGGCCCTGTTCTTGTTGGCTTTCTATTGCCATGGGAAAGACCATATTCAAAAGTAACTTGGGCATAGTGAGAAGTCGGGGCAGGAACAGGGGAAGAGCCTGGAGGCAGAGACTGAAACAGAAGCCATAGAGGGGTATTGCTTTCTGACTTGCTCCCAATGCCTCACTCAGCCTGCTTCTTTATACAGACCAGGATTACCAGTTCAGGGATGATACCACCACAGTTTACTGGGCCCTCCCCATCAATCATTGATCTAGAACTGTCCTACATGCTTGACTACAAGGAATATGATTGAGGCATTTTCTCAGATGAGTTTCCTCTTCTTGAATGTGTCAAGTTGACAAGAAAATAACCAGGGCAGGTTTCCATCAGAGTGGCTCACAGGGCCAAACCCTGGAGACCGTTTCCAGCTGAACTCCCACACTACAGAAGTAAATACCCTGGTTTTGTCCTACAACTGAAGTCATAGGGAGGCTGCATGGCCTTTAGGGACGGTAGGAGTTAACCTGAGCTAACCTGAGTCTTTCCTTCCTGTGCTAGAAGAGGAGCAGGAGACCTCTGGGGATTTCGGCAGTGGCGGCTCCGTGGTCCTGCTGGATGATCTGGAGGATGAGCGAGAGCTGGGGCCAAAGGACCAAGAGGGGAAGCTGAGGGTGCATACCCGGGCCGTGAGGGAGGATGACGAGGATGAAGATGATGACAAAGAAGACGAGGTCGGGTACATATGGTAGTGCCCACGAGGAGGAGGACACACTTTCAGCACAGATTTGCAAATTGCTTCCTTTGCCTGCATTTGTATCTAAGACTCCGAGGCCAGCAGGTCTCTTCTCCGCTGTTGCTCTCTGTACCAGGGCTAAGGTTTGGAAGACCCCTTCCCAGAGCGTTCTGAATTTGCATACAGTCATGTGGGAGAAAGGATGTTGTTTTTGTTTTCCTCGGATGAGAGAATGGCTGGCTTAAGGAAAGCCTCCTTCCCTCCTGTAAGGTTTTTGCAACTAGCATGTGATTTATGTGGAATCCAGCAGTGTGGGGAGCCCCACCCTCTCCAATGTCAAAGACCCTCTCTGATTATCCACATCGGTGGTTATTACAGCATGGTTCCCAGCCTTATGGTGTCTAAGTGCTTTTCTTGTGTCCTGTAGATGTTGTGGAAAACACACCACGCTGTTCCTTTTCCTCCTGTTCCTAACCACCTCTGGTGTTTATTAAAAAATTAATTTTCATGTCATCACTGTATGTGGCTTCCTACAAATGACAGCCTTAATTCAGTCAAAGTCCCTTTGGAGAATTCATTTTCTTTTTTTTTTTAAAGATTACAACCCCAATGATCCCACCTTGCTCCTATGTTTCCAATGGCTTGCATATGTCTCAGCTGAGTGTCTGATCATATGCCTAAAACACTTTAGAAAAACTGTGACTTTTAGTCAGCATCTCCAGACTCAGAACACAAACTGGGATATGAACTTCCCCTTGGGGTCCTGTTTGCACTGACACTCAGCTAGCCTGTAGGCTGGGGAGGCTCCTCTATGCAGCTCCGGAGTAACTAGAAGCCTGTTTGATTTGGATAAGCTTCTGTTTGCCTGATTTTTTTTTTTCCCCACAGAAGCCATGTAACTCCCACTTGGGCAGCTTCACAAGCCATTTCTTCATTTTGCTCAAAGCTGCCCTCAGGATGCAGCATGTCCGTCAGCGCAGCCTCCTTCCTTCCCCTCAAGGGCTTTTTCTAAGGCATCTTTACCAAGCTCCTCCTCTCCAAGAAGACAGCATCATGATAGTCCCTAGGAAAAAGAATTAGGATTCTTCATGTCTTCTCCCCGCACCCCTTTCTATCCACATACCATGACCAGGGTAGAAAGGCGCTAAGGATTTCTCTTTCTCACCTATTCTTTAATAGAAACCCCCAATGGAGGCCTAGAAAGGGATTCATAGGAGCACAAGAAGTTAGCCCGGAAGTCAGCAATCTCCCTTCCACAAATGTCAGTGCACACTGAAATACCATTGAAGCAGTGTGACCACTGTGTGTTCCCTAAGCTCGTTATTGGCATCTAGTTTCTGTAATGATATTATCTCTAGGTTCTTCCAGATTCCTGTCACACAAGTACCAAAGAGTAGACTTCAGTGCAGCCCCATTCAGGTCAGGGCCAGTTCACTCAGCTCCGACTGCTTGCTTCCTACCTAGCCAGTTGCCCTAACCAGCCATGACCAGCCACAGCCTGCCAGCATTATTTCTTCCTTGTATTTTGCCAGTGAATTTCAGCCAGTCCACAAAGCAGATCCATTAACTCAGGCAAGAGGTGTATTGGGTCAAACCAGCCTCCTACTCCAAACTGGCCTTCTGTAGGTAGCAAGCCTCCTTTAATTAGCATTTTCCTCCTTGGACAGGATGGTCAAGGTACATTGGCCCAAGTATTGTTCTCATGTGGGAAATGAATAAATATGGTGCTGTTTGCTCACTTGGCCTGGTAGACGCTGGTACCCAGATGCCAAGGTTCTGTATGCTTCCTCTCCATGGAGGCACAGACTTGCTCAGTTTTGGGATCCCAGTGACATCCTCCACAGTCCCATAGTTTGTTTTCTCTCGCTCTCAACACTGATCATAATTTAGATCATAATTAGGAAACAGGTGCTCAATCGCAGCTAAGTTGTAATAGAAGGTATTAAAAAGACATATTAGGAATCACAGCATAGGCCATCACCATAAGCCATTGTTATTATTTCCTTTGAGCTTGGAAAAAAAATACACAAGAGAACAAATTAACAATCAGCAAATTGATTTCTCTTCAAGAAACTTCTAGGAACCCAATGAACCACTTATTTTGTCTAATTATCGTGTGACAAGTGTCACATTAAGATGACACTTAGCGCTCCTTAACATTATCTTGATGGTAGAGAGGAGTGCTCAGCAGGCAATTCCCAGGAAGGTAATGAGATGTCGTTTTCAGAGACATTCCAAGAGATATTTTGATTCATTAAAATATTAAGTCAAAAGCCCTCCCATGTCTGGAAGCCACATCAACAAAACGGCACCAGTGCCACTTCCCAGGCCCCACTTTGGGTTTCAAAGAGAATCATTTATAATAGCACTTTAATTAGGCATTGTGCCCTCTTCTCTTGAGATGTAGAACTTCCGTTGCCATGTTTGGAAGGAGCCTTTATTCCTAATAATTTAATTCCAGCATCATATGATGCTTTTAGGGATATGCTACTGTGATGACTAACCCCTTGTTTAAGCAGGTACTGAGTTGAATCCTTATTGACTTATTTTTAGAAATTCTTTGGTTGATACTATTACTATAATCCTACAAACCATTAATTAATCAATTAATACCATTAGTATGGCATCTAATTTAAACCCCAGGATTCTCTTCCACCATGGTTCACTGTCTGCCATATATTTGCTCTCTACAGATATTATCAGGATGGAGATGCCTTCACGTGGCTTTCTCTCAGTTCTTCCTTTAGGCCCATGTTCCTACCTATCCCAGAAATGATGACTTGTCTGTCCAGGTCTGCCCTCTGCTCGTCCTACAATGCCATTGGCCTTGGGTTTGCTTTTGCTTTACCCTGATCACACTGTACAGTAACAGCTAAGATCCCTTTCTACAATGGGTGGTTCTAGTCTTTTTACACCTTTTCTCAGTCACCAATGTCTGTCCCTGTTCAATGTGTAGCCTTGTTACAAAAACTCATCAAATCCAGAGTGTCAGTTTGTTGTCCCTATTGTAGGTGAAATAGTGATGTAGAAAATCTAGTACTCTGAATGCTTTTCCACGTAGACTTTTCTGGAATGTGAACACAACTCCTTGGTTAATAGCAAACGCTTACCTGTAGTCCTAAGTAGGCACAGTTCCGTCTGTCTCAATAAATTTTACTTTGTCTGCATTATGTGGATGTTTGCGTCTTCTTAGCATGAGTGGGAATGTTCAAGTCCCAAACAACCACAGTCTGGGTTGTCAAGTGATTGGCACTGGGGCCATCAGTCAAGGCTGCCATTTCTCAGAGATGACCTGCTGGGCATCTGGTCTCTCTCAGCTGTCTCAATCAAGCTAAGACAAGCCTCTTCAACCCTCCCATTTAGCTACTTTTGGTTTTCTCTGGCCTCAGCCTTTCCCTTGGCCATATTGGATTTCACTCCTGTCATCTTTACTCAAACTTAACATTTTTCAATTCCAGTGAAGATTGGGAGTTTTCTTCAAGAACCCCACCTCTTCTCCATGAATTAACATACCAGATGCTTGTCAAGCCCATGAGCAACCAAATTGGGACAGAACATCCATATTTGTCCCAGTGTGCCTGTGACTAACTCATACCTCTATCAAAATAGCTGCTGCTCAGTCAAGTCCCATTGGCATTGCGTACTCTCTGGGTGTTCTGAGACCTCTGCTTGCAAACACTCCCTCCATTCTGGGAAGCCCAGTCTTCATCCCCAGGGAAGGATTTGAATTCAACTCCATTCTGAAATACCCATCTGCTGTTGGGCTTATGTTGCATGACTTTCCCCCGACACTTCAACCTCAAACTTTACAAATTACAAAAGACAGGACATGCAGTCATTGTGCCCGGAGAGAGCAGAACCACTGAAGGCCTCTGTGAAACCCCTGAAACATCATCCATTAAGGGGAAGATTGACAAATTTGACCAATGTGAACCCACAGAAGAAAATAACACATCATAAAAGATGAACAAGAGGCTGAGGAAGATATTGGAGGTATAGAACTAAGGAATGATTAAGATATAAAGTATGTTTTAACTCCTATGAATTCATAAGCAAAACAGCACAACAGACTAGCAAGTGAAAGGTTAAAAGCAGCTCACAGGAACACAGAGGCATCGAAACTGTGCAGTCCCTCACAGTATGAGACAATGGTAAATAAACACCATAATACAGTGCTTATAAATGAGAAAATAATCATGATCCAACCCAGTGTTGATGGGAGTGTGGGACAAGGGACTCCTATGCTGTATAGAACCACAGCTGAGTAAAGGGACCGAAAGGCAGGCATACTCAGGGAGCAGAAATTTCACCTCCCAGCCATTATCCTTAGGGAGAAAAGAGATAATGTAAGATATATGAAAAACCATTTCCTTTGCATCTTTGTCTACTAGGAAAAAGAAATTGAGGAAACAAAAATAATAACCATCAAAGGAGACACAGAAGGACCCTATACTTTGGAATCTTATGTAGCAGTAAAAAATGAAGTAAGCAACTATATACTAACTCAGGGAAACGTCTAAGTATAGCTAGAATTAATTATATTTGATTTATTATATAATGAGTTAATATTTATTAGTGGAGAAAGAAACTTATAAATATAAGAATGGTTTTAGGAGAAAGCAGGATTTTGTGTGGGGATGGTCTGTCTTTTTTTAGACTCATGATGGGTGTCAGATATATGTATAATTAACTATATTTGATTTATTTTATAATGAGTTAATATTTGCTAGCAGAGAGAAAAATTCATAAATATAAGAGCGTTTTAAAAAACAAGATTTTATGTAGAGACAGTCTGTCTTTTTAAAAACATAAAAACTAAAAAAAAAATAAATAAGTTTAAGTCTTAAATCTCTAATGGTTTTGACTGTTTTATTAAAATTTAAAATTTTAATAGCACAAACACTTTTTAAAATAAACTCTAAGTCCCTACTACATCTAAAATATTGGTTATATTAGAAAAATTCAGTACCTCCTTTGTACTACAAAAAAAGAGATTTATTTTATATGCCTGACCTGTTTCACCTGCATGTATAGCTGTACAATCACCATGCATGGAGAAGAGAAAAGACCATCAGATGCCATGGCCTGGAGTTGTAGATAGTTATGAGTCACCAAGTGAGTGCTGGGAATCAAACCCAGGTCCTCTGCAAGAACAGTTAGCATGAACCACCAAGCCGTCTCTCAGCCCCTGTTTCTCTCTACTTTTGGGAGTGTATTTTCTGCTGGGTGTCTTCTTCAGAAAGTGTCCAGTTTCAACACAGTTAGGATTTGCTTTAGTCTGTGCTTTATTTTCTTCATCAACTTGTTAACTTTGCTGAGAAATGGGCAGCATCTCTTTTAGCAAGCGTGCCCTCTCTTGAAATGTTTAAATATCTTGTTTCTGAGTCAGCTTATCTATCTATCACTTAAGAGTTTTCCTGAAGACAGTGTGATCATCTTGGGTCCGTTTCAGCTCACATCTTTCACCTAGAAATGTAACACCTCCTACTTAACTATCACACACTCTCTTCAGAAATTTTCCAATCTGAGACAGTGGCAAAGAAAGCTTGATTTTATTTCTTCATGATTTCATTCATAAACAAAAATACTGCTCAGCTCGCATATGCTCTTCCCTGTCCTTATTGAGAGCGTCCACTTTTTCAATTATAGAAGGCCCTGTACATTAGTGTTCTGCATGCAGTTGAAGTTATTATTTTTAAATGGATTCTGAAATCTTTAGAATGAAACATGAATTTCATAGTAGTTAAGACTATGAACATTCACAAAGGAGATGAAATGATAACCCAAACATCTTGTTACAGGAAATCAAGTAAGTGGAAAAAGAAATGACAATGGAGAAGATGACAGGCAAAGAGCATTTTTAAGGCACTGAAAACAATCCCATGGTCAAAATATTTTTGTTAGTTCCTAATTTAAATATAACACTCCAGTCAAAAGCAGAGTAGCAAAATGGATTGAACTATCTATAACCAAACTATCTACTGTCTACAAGAGATACTTGAGGTCTAAGGATGCAAATAATGCAGAAAGTAAAAGATTCAGGAGGAAAAAAGCTGTAAGAATAGTAACCAAAAGAGAGTAGAGATTGTTCTTATGATATTAGACAGAGAGACAGACATAGGTGATGCCAAAGGGTTAGCTAACTGTGAAGAAGGCACAGCCAGAAAAATCTGTGTGTGAGAAGCCCACACCTGCAAAACATATGAAGCGAAAGTTGGCACATTTGAAATGAGAAATAGTCAGCTCCACAATACTAATTGCAGACTTTAATACTCCACTCTCAATAATGGATAGAGCAACCAGACAGAAAGTCAATAAGGAAGTCGAGGACTTGAACAACAATATAAACCAATTAGACTCACAGACATTTATGGAACCCCTACACAGCAACAGCAGAAGATATCGATTTTTTTTCCTCTAGTATATATGGAACATTCTCCAAGAGAGACCATATGTTAGGCCTCAAGTAAGCCTGGATGTTTTAAGACTTTCAATTGTGTAAGCTTTTTAAAATATTAGATTTATATAGAATATCTTTCTGGACATAGTAGAAACTAGAAATTTGAAGATGTGAATATTAAACAACTCACATGTAAACAAACACTGTCCAAAGAAGAAACTTCATTGGGAAACATCTTGGTTTAAATGACATGACACAAAAATGCAGCCCACAAAAGATGGTAAGCCAATGGTAAGATGGAAATCTCTGACTCTCAAGCCTCATTGTAAAAAAACTAAAATTAATAACTTAATATTTCACTTTAAAGAAAGAGAAAAATAACAAACCTGAAGATTAAAATAGAGAAAAATAATCAACCAAACCAAAAATTAGGTGTTAGAAAATAATTAACAAAATTTTCAAATGTTTAGATTGGCAAAGATAAATCATTTAAGTTACTAAAATACAAGAGTAATGGCATTCTATGAAACTAAAATAGATAATGTCATGCTGCCAACATAATTTGCCAACAAATTAGGAAGCCTATGTGACATGGACAAAATCCTAGAGGCACACAACCTACCAAGCAAGACAAAATCATGAAAAGGAAGAAAATCTGCATAACCAGATATGATAGTGAATCAGGAACTGTAGCCTAACAGAGAAAAGCTGGGGGCCAAAGACATCACCAGTGAACTTCACTAAACGTTAAAGAAGAATTAAATATCTGGAACAAGGTCTCAGAGGTTACGAGCACTGACTGGGGACCTGGGTTCAGTTCCTAGTACTCCCACAGACTCACACAGCCTTCTTCTGGCCTCCACAGGCACTAGGCACATGCATAGTACACACACATACACTCACACAGGGAAAATAATTTTTTTTTTAAAAAAGAATTTGCCAACTTCTGTTATTTCCTCAGAATGTTGAAGAATGAATACTTTCTATCTCTGTTCAATTAGGATAACACCACCTTCAAATGAGACACTCCAAAAAAAAAAAATTACAACACATACTGAAACATTTATAAACCATGCTGAAGTGGAGTTTATTCATGGAATGGAAGGTGATTCAATGAACAACACAAAATCAATGTGGCATATGCTACATTAACAGAATAAATAGGAAAAAGCACACAATCATCTCAATTATTGCAGAAAATTATTTGACAGAATTCAAGAGTTCTTCAAGTATAGACATACTCAAAAGAATAGAAGGGGAAACAATCTCTAATATACTAAGAACCAAATATAAAAATTCCACAGCCCTATAAATGACCACAAGCTTTCTCTTACAATAAAGAAGGCAATGATGCCCACTTGGTCCATACTCATTCAACATAGTATTGAAAGCTGTGGGGAAAAGAACAAAAAGTGTCTCTTTGCAATGGCAGAGTTCTAAAGAAAATCCTAACAGTATCACAAGAAAAAAAATCTTCAAGCTAGTGAATCATTTAATAAAGTTGAGAGGTGTAAAAATGACCACACAAGCAGTGCTATTTTTATATATTCACAAGGGAATGGTAAAAAAAGAATTACGTAAACAATTCAATGTATGATAGTTTTCAATTGAAATGCCCAAGATAAAGCTATTTGCAAGACAAAGGACCTATGTGTTGTGTGGTGGGACTATTCTCTGCATGCAGTGAATATTATTCTGTAAATAAAAGAGCTGTTTTGGCCTGTGTGGAGCACAGTAGAAGTGGGTGGAGGAATCAGAGGAGAGACAGGTAGAAGGAGGGTGAAGTCAGACAGACTTCATTTAGCTGCCAAAGAAACATGTAGGACTGCAGGTATGGGCCATGGGCCACGGGCACGTGGCAGGTAGATTAATGGAAATGGGTTGAATTAAAATGAAGGAGCTAGCTAGCAATTTGCCTGAGACATAGGCCAAACAGCATAAAATTAATATAAGCATCTGAGTCATTTGTGGGGGATAAAAGCCGCCGCGGGCAGGTTGGACCTCTGGTCCAAAAGGGGGTCAGAAATCTTCTACTACAGATGGCACCCCACATCGGGCACCAAGTATCACTGGAATTATTCAAATCCAATACACCATACGATGGGTTGATATTTATTATGGGGAGAGAAACTTACAAATACAAAGAGCGATTCTAGGAGATTTGGAACTCTGCATGTGGATATCCAGCTTTCTCCCAGAGAGGGCAGGAACCAAACAGGCCATCTGCTTTGTCTTTCTGGGCTCTATCCCACCTGGCCACCCCCAAAAGGGTCAGGTCTTCTGAAGTCATTAGGATACACCAAGATCACTAGAACTTCCCTAGTGTAGCCAGCATTCTGCTACAGTGTTGTATATTGAAACTTTCAAAACACACTAAAAACCAAAGGCTATACATATGGGCAGACTTCATAGCCAAGAAGGCTTAGTATTAATAAAGTATAAGCTTTAACCTAATGAAAACTCCACTATAGATTTTACTTATTCTGGATCAATATTCCAAAATTAATTTTGTTTTGTTTTTTCTGTTTTATTTTGTTTTGTTTTTGCAGAAAACCCAGGCAAAAATTATAAGGAATCTCACGAGACCCTGACTATTCAAACCCTTTGGTAATGAACCAAATGGGAAGAGATAACACTTCATCAATTCAAAACTTTCTCTATCACTGCGGCAATAGCTCAGTGTAGGGCTGACACTCAGGCAGAAGGGACTCCAGAAATCAACCTGCAGATGTAGTTCGATGATTGTCAGTCAGGGAGCCACAAAATTCAACAAGGAAGGGAGCCTGCAGTGAACCCCACTGAGAAAAGTGTAGGATCCCCACAAAATAATGATGGTGAAGTCTTCCCTCACAGCATTTGTAAAATATCAACTCAAAATAGCTCAGAGATCTAAAGGCTAAAACTATAAAACTCTCTTTAAAAAGTATGTCATGACCTTAGACTTGTCACAAGTGACAAAAAAGAAAAGTAAAGTTAAAATTAAAACTTTTATGTATCCTATGACATAATTAACAGAATGAAAAGGCAATCTAGGGAACAGAAAAAGACTTAAGAATCATTTATCTGGTAGTATATTAATATCCATAATATGAAAGAAATTTTACAACTCAATAAAACAGATGCTTAAAAATAGACAAAATATTTGACTAGAACATCTGCTAGATTCATACAAATGTTCCAAAACATATAAAGAGGAATGCAAACTCAAACCACAGTGAGGTCTCACTTCTCATCGTTTATGATTTTTTCCCCTCAAAACAGTAAACAATGTAACACACGTTGCACATTAAGTCTATGGGCAGATCCTTGCCCTGACTATGAGGGGTAGCAAGTGAAGTGATATGCTCAGGCCTAAGGCAGCATGGAGGTTCTTCACAAGACACAATCATCATACAAATAGAAATTTTACTCCTCCATATCTACACTAAAAGTCTGAAAGCAGAAACATAAATTTCCATATCAGTAGTTATGGTGGTATCACTAGCAGAGCCACAAGATGATGGTGAGGTGAATGCCATTCATAGATTTTTAAAAAGGAGCAAAATGTCATTTTGTGGATAAACAGGCTATTCTTCAATTGTAAAATGGATAAAAATGATGTTATGTGCCAAAACATAGGTTAATACTGAAAATAACATGCTCAATGAAGAAAGTTAATCTCAAAAGACACATTATGTGATTCCTCTTACATAAGCTAGCAAGAATCACCAAGCTCACCAAGGCAAAAAAATGAATCATAATTTCCAGAGGATGGAAGCATCAGAAATGGAGATTTTCTATATAAAGTTTCAGATTGGCATGGTAAAATTCTGATGGATAGCAAAGATAATTTTATACACACACACACAATTTGCCTTATTCTTTCTCGCTTTTGAGTGCTGTGTCAATATGTGGTAGAGGAGCAGTTCTGTCCAGTACATATCAACAAGCAAATAAAAACAGGAACAAAGAGGGTCTCCAATGGAGTCTGCTTAGAAGGATATTGAAGAGGATGAGGGACCAGGATGAAGAAGAGGTACAGGAGGAGAGGAGAAGTAGAGACCAATGAGGAGTAAGAGTCAGAATGAGGAGAGACAGGAAGAACAGAGAGAAGGAGATAGTGGGTATGTTGGACCCACAGAAAGGATGACATGTAGCCCACGCTTTACACAGATGGAACTCTGATTTAAAATTTTAGTTATTTTGTATCATTGTTTGCCTGTATGGATGTCTATACACTGTGTTTGTGCAGTTCCCATGGGAGGCCAGAAGAGGGCATCAGAACCCCTGGAACTGGAGTTAGCGATAGCTGGGAGCCACCATGCAGGTGCTGGAAATCAGACTGGAAGAACAGCAGTGCTCTAACCGCCAAGCCATCTAGCTGTCCTTGAACTTTAAATATACACATTAATCTCTTTCTGCTTTGCTTCCACAGTGGTCCCTGGACTGGGGTGGGGTGTTGGACAATGAACACATCTCACCTTGACATCCAAGAATTTCTGATTTTCATGCTGGAGAGGGCAGAGGACAGAGCTATGCAGTTGATACTCTGCTCTGAGGATAGGATAATGGGAGTGCATGCATCTTAGCTAATGACTGTTCCAGTCCTCTGTGGTTCAGATATGTATGTATGTTGATATATACATATATATTTAATTAATTTCTTAATAATTCTATTCATTGCATTTTGATCCATATTCATCTGATCCCCATCCCCTTGACGCCTCCTGGAACTACTCCACCTTCCCTAATCCTCACCCCAAACTTTATTCCCACCAATTCCAATTTGTACTGCTACTATACTCCTGAGTGTGTGGCCATCCACTTGAACATAGTGGAGCCACCAGAGGCCACATCCTTAACAAAAACTGACTCCCTTTCCTCAGAAGCCACCAACTGTCAATCTCCCTTTGGGGTGGGGGCCCTTCCTTTTCTACATGCTAGAGTGTTATCTGTCTTGGTCCTGTGTAGGCAACAATAGCTGCTGGATGTTCACGAGTACACACTCCTCTTGTATCCAGAAGACAGTGTTGCTCTCTAGTTCTCTCTTACCCGTCACCCTTACAGCCTCTCTGCTTCTCTTCCACAATGGACCCTGAGATTGCGGGAGGGGACACTGGAAAATGAATACATCTCACCTTGACATCTTAGAATTTATTTCCATGCTGGAGAGGGCAGAGGACAGAGCTATGCGGCTGGCGCTCTGCATGTGGCTAGGCTAGTTGGTGTGAGTACATGCACTTAGATAATAATTGCCCTGGCCCTCTGTGACTCTTTTGACAGAGGCCTCCACTCTCTGCCTCTCCCAATTCTGAAATGACCTGGCTGGCAGGCAGGTCTCTAAAGTCCTATGATTGTGACCTCACTGTCATTGACAGTTTTCCTTGGTGATATACTCTTGCTCATCAAGATTCTGCCCTGGGCCTCCATGATTTTTACGGCTTCCAGGATGACAAAGCCCCACATATGTCTTCAATACTGAGCTATACAACAGGGCAGAGATTTCTCTTACAAATGGGGCTGAATTAAGATGAATACTGTTAAAGAGATGCTTTATACTTTTGTCACACAATGCCCTCCCTTCTCCCACACGATCTTAGCCTGCCTGAGGTTTCTCAAAGTCTAGGTCACCACTTCACAGCACTCAGGCCTCATTTCCCACAAACTGCTGTATTTCACTCGCGGCTGAGTGGAGAATTCATTTCATTTCACTGTTCAGTCTCAATAGTGCAAACATATATTCAGGGCTGACATATTTTCATTATGAAAAAGCAAAGCCCTCAGACAGACGCTGCCCATGGGGATTAATGAGGGGAATGGTTATTTATTCTGCCACCTGACATCTTGTGTGGAATAATTCCCAAGTCATTTTCTACTTTAACAAATAGTTCATGAGTCAAGGAACTTAACTCTTTGAATGAACACAGCAGACCAGATTTCAGCACCCGGCTAATGTTAATCAATAAATGATGCCACTTTCCTGGGTCACTTGAGTGAAAGATGCCTGATAGCACTGCTCTGACCAGCAGCCATTTACACCAGTTACTCCTGGACAACACTAAGGACACTCTGAACTCCCACATCATAAACATTTCTATCTTTCTATGTTCTGTCAGTCACCTTAGTTATATGACAACATATTAAGCTAATTTTGGTCTAACGCCCACAGCTCCCCAGTCCATACATAAATGCACAGACCCCTGTCCTCCTTCTCATGGGCTATGACTGTAGCATGAGATTTTGGTCGGGCCTTTATGGCCTAGCCCCGAGGTTTGGACCCGCTCACAGCCCCACTGCTGCTTAGCCCCAAATAATCACACAAAGTTTTATATTAATTACATGATGATTGACCTATGGCTCAAGCATATTCCTATAACTTAATTAGTTTTTATTAGTTTATGTCTTGTCACATGGCTCATGGCTTACCTGAATTTGTTTTACATCTTGTTCTTCGGCTGCAGCTCACAGCGTCTCTGTTTGACTCTGCCCTCTGCCCTCCTTCCCCTTTGCTATACTCAGATTTTTATCCTCTCTATAATTTTACATTACATTTGCATTTTACATTATGTGACTATTCCCATTTTAATCTTTTTTTTTCCCTAACTTCTTTGCTTTAATCCAGCTTCTGGGCACCAATGTCAATGTAACTAATAGGTACAGGACATTCATCACAGAGTCTGGGTAGAGATAGAGGTTCATGCCTGGGGGTTTAGATAACTCAAGTGATCTCAATTGTGTGTGTTTGAATGACAAGATACTCACCAAACCCCAATTCGGTATTTTAAAAAATCTTGAAAGAAATAAATGTGCTTTGATGATAGCTCAACCATTAATATGTAGGTTTATTTAATTCTTCAGTTAGCATGAAAAGGCCAAAGTCCACAAGGTTCTATCAATGTTTGGCCTGGCTGGGTTAATTCTCCCCCCAGAGATCCTACCGATTGTTTTCTGGTCTCTAGCTATGTTCTAATCTTCTGTGAGCTTGGGAAATAGCAAAATGCCTGGGCCTCAGCAGGATGGAATTAGGTGGCAAAACTCTAGGGAATGCAATGGCCCCATTGAATGAGTTTGTTGATAAATAAAATAGAAGTAAATTGTAGATAAAAGTACATAGAGTACATAGTGCAAAGTGCTTTGTAGGTGAAAGTGCTTGGCACCCATGCACAATGGCCTGGCTTCAGAACCCAGAACCCAGGAACAACCCATGCTCATAGTGCAAGTCTCTGTAATTCTCAAACTTCAGAACCCAGGTAAAAACCATTCACACAGTGCATACATCTGCAATTCTATATAGAGATAGGAAAATCCCCGGAACCTCACAGGCCAGTATACACCAAAGTAAAACAACAAAGAGACCCTGTCTCACACAAGGTAGACAGCAAGGGCTACATCTAAGTTGTTCTTTGACCTCCACATGAACCATGGCATATTCATGGGCACAGACACACAGACCCAGAAACACACACACACACACACACACATGCACAGACACACACACACAGACACACACACGCACAGACACACACATACACACATACACACACACACACACACACACACACACACACACACGCACTCCAGAAACAGGAAGATGGGTGAGCTAGAGGATGAAACCATACTTCCCATCAGGTCTGAGAACCCAAAGAGAAAATCTAATTTAATATATTGCTATCAGAAGCAAATGCAAATGTTTCTATTTACATTAATAAAAGTAATAGTGTCATAGATATGGAAAATGTGAGGAAATGGCTTAAAATATACAATGTATAGTGAGGAGGTTTAACATAAATCTAAAGGACATTCAGAAACATAATGTAGGTAGAGGTAGAAATCAATGCTTGAAACGGTAATAGGTTCCACTTGTCCAATTAGCAGAAGCCATCAATTGTTAAATTCAGAGAATCAAAGAAAAAAAAAAAACTAAAGTAAATAAAACTTAATCAATTCCTAGAGTTATCCTAGTCTACAGATGCCAGAGGCTAAGGTGAAGTCTTAAAGACACCAAAATAAAAGATGGTGGCTCATCTTTTCTTTCCACATCACACCTCTAAAGCCTGCCTCTCAGATCACTGACCATCAAACTTCAGTGGGTGGTAGACAGCTCTGGGTCGCCCCAGCTGTGGAGTGGGGTCAGGAATTGTGGAATAAAGTATAAACAAAACAAACAAACAAAAAACCCCTATGAGCTACAAAGTGATCCTGATGCCATCCATCTGGGTGTAAATCACCAGCTAGACTGCTAACCACATCTGGAAGAGCAGCGGCAGGCAGGGTCATGCCAAGCTCATCAAAGTGCCAAGGCAGCTCGGCTGACCTGGCCTTGCTGCCTAGCAAAATGAGCTTCCGACAGCAAGTGCAAAGTCAAGTGTCTTTGGACAGAACTTGAGTAAATGACAGACAGACAGACAGACTCCCGTTGTGGTAATTTCTAGAATATGCACTTCAGGAAGGGGGACAGTAGTGGAGAAGAAGGTCTGTGTACCTGAAAGTTTCCATCCCACAGAAATTCTCAATACCAGGCCGCCACCTATCAAATAATTGACTCAATTATTGCAAATAATTTGCGAGTTGTTGGTGGGAAGGAAACTTCCAACGACAAGTCAGAGTCACGAGAAAGACTGAGGGGACAAAGAAAACATCAGATGTGGGAAATTTAAGTCAATGTTGTATGAGAAAGCAAAAAAAAAAATCACTTGCAGAGCTTCAAAATTAATCTAGAGTTAAGAATGTAGCACATAAAGCACAGGGCAAGAGTAGAATAACTAGACTTAAAATAGTATATGATCTTGATTTTGTAGGCAGATAGAAAAGCATGTTTATTAAATTTATTGTTACAATTTATACTTATATATAGGTACACATCTATACATAAGTATACACGTATAAACATTTACTACATCTACTATAAGGAGAGCAACAAATATGCAATAGAAAAGTAGTTGAGGGAAAAACAAAAATTAGAGAATAAGAAGATTGTTCAAAAAAACTCACACTATGTTGTAAAGGACCCATAATCTCAGTCAATATATATTGGCTAAATTCTCCAGTTAAAATAAAGGGTATCCAATTTGATTTTTTATAGTCTAGTAAAATTACACAGCTAGAACATAAGGATAGATAAAAGGTCATAATAAAAAATTTATGACACAAATATAATCAAACATTGTATTCTGTTTGGTTTTAATGTCAACCGTCACAACTTGGAGTCACTTGAGTAGGAGGTCCCCTCCCCCCAGGAACTGTCCTGATTGCCTTGATTGATACAGGAAGGTCCTCCCACCCTGCAGCACCTTCAGGTGGGAGCACGGATAAACAGAGTGTGACTCAGGATGCTCATCTTGCCTTTTGCTTGTTTGCCCTTCCCGCTGGCCACAAAGGTGATTTGCACTGATGTTGCTGCTGGGGCTCCAGCTTGCTTCACTAACAGCAGAACCAATGATTCCAAGCTTTCACCGTGGAGCCTTCCTGGCGCCAGTCAGGTTGGAGTCACTGAGGCATCCACCTTAAGGACAGAATTTGGTTCATCACCCTCCTTCCAGCTCTCAGTGAGCAAAAGGGACAGCTCAGGTTGTTGAGGCTCAGCCTCAAAACCAAGTTCCAGTTTCTCGGAGGCTAAGAGGTTTCTTGGCTATCACTGCTTCAAAGGGCCCTTAAGAGACTGTAATATAATATAGTCATCCTTTGGGTTCTATTTTCCGGAGATGCTGATGGAAACAGATTGTTTCAGAGTTGTTATTTGTAGGATGTTCTTCCTGTAGATGAAATTACTGAAGTCCATAGACATACAAAAACTGTACTTTATTCAATTATTTTCAGGAGTCTACTGTATAGTAATTACAGTTTTATACACTAGTGATATATTGAAAAAAAAAACCAGAATTCAAAACATAAGAATTGAAATCATTTGTGTGTATGTGTACCTAATAACACATTTCAAGTCCTAACAAGCAAAATTCGAATGAGCTGTAATGATTGATTTAAAAAGACTTCTCAATGACAGATCAAACGGGGGGGGGGAGATAGTAAGGCTCCAAAAGAACCAAGTGCTGCTTGTAACAGCTGAGTGTCATGGGCAAGCATAGAATGAGAGCGCCTGACGCAAACAGGCATCAGGCAGCCACAAACCTGAGTTCAAGGAAAAAGAGCACATAGATTTCATTCTCTGATCTCTGAACCAATACATTTTAAATTTTAAAAATCATGTTTAAAGTGTGGGAATAACTAATGAAATAGAAAGAGAAGAAGAAAAATGTAACAGAAGAATGAAAAAGACCAACAATGATTATTTTAAAATATGTAAATGTTAACAGCTAAGCAGATGTCAAGTTTTTCCTATTTGCAAACTGGTTGATGGTCTGCTTAAAAGGCAAACACCACCAGGAAACTCTTAGGTCTGACAAGACCTGCAACAACCTTTCTTAAAGTTGCAAGACACAAAATCAATACACACACACACACACACACACACACACACACACACACACACACACACACACAAAATCAGTAGCTTCTTTATATGCAGTAAACAAACATGCTGAGAAAAAAAAATTAAGAGAAATACCTCATTTCATAGCTCACACCAAATATTTAAACCTAGCCAGAGGGATGAATGATTCTATAGTACATACTTTAAGCTACCAAATAAAGAATTTTAAAGAGATAACTGTTGTAGAAAGTTTTTTGGGTCTGTTTGGGCCCAGAGTTTTGGACCTGGCCCACGGCGGCTTTTGTCTCTCAAAGAAATAAATCAGACACTTATATTAACTTTATACTGTTAAACTCATGTCTCAAGTGCATTATTAGCTAGTTTTATCTTAATTCAACCCATTTCTTGTAATCTACTAATTTACTCACCACATGGCCCAGTCCGTGGCTCACCTATATTTCTTACATGTTTCTTCTTCGGGGTTTAGATAGAGACTGGCTAACTCCACCCTTCTTCTACTTGCCTGTTCTCTAATCCTCCACCCACTTCTACGGTGCTCTACATAGACCAAAACAGATCCTTTATTTACAACATACAAAAAGCATTTCACCATAGATAACCAGGTGTTGGAAATAATTTTTATGCACCTGGATTGGCAGAATTAATATTTTAAAAGTGGTTACATTACCAAAGAGATATACAGACTCAGAGCAATCCCCATCAATATCACAATGATACTCTTGTTAAAAGTAAAAAAAAAAAAAAATCTAAAATTCATATGAAAACATAAAAGATGGTAGCCAAAGCAATCCTAAGCAGAAAGAAACTGTTGTTGACATCACAATATCTAACGTTGAATTATGCTACAGTGCCATAGTGGCAAAATCAGCATGTCATTGGTACAAAAACTGTGTAGATTAATGTAATAGATAAAGCTATGGCCATGGCATTTATTTTGATAAAAGGTGTCAGAGATATATACTGGAAAAAAGACAGCCTATTAGATAAATTGTCCTGGTAAAATGGAATATCCAAATATAGAACAAACAACATTCCTATAACTCATCATGCATGGAAACCAACCCAAAATGTATCAAAAACTTTAATTAAAAACCTAAAGTGCTAAAACTTCTGGAGGAAAATATTCTTTAGTATAGACATAAGAAGTCTCTGAAAGGACTTCAGTAAGATGAAAACAACACCAAGCACTGACAAATAGCATTACATTAAATTGTAAAAACTTCTGCATAGCAAAAGAAATTATTAATATTGTAAGCAGATTGTCTATAGTATGGAAGAAAATATTTCCCAGCCATAATTTAAAAAGGTGGCTAGTATATAAGACATATAAAGAATTGTACAAATTAAACATAAAACCTCCAACCATGCCAATCAACAAATCAGCTAATGAACGTAAACGGCTAATAAATACTTTGAAAACTTTGCCACTAAGGAAATGCAAATTATAAATATTTTGAGAATCTATCTCATTCCAATCAGAACAATTATAATAAAAAATGCTGGCAAGTATGTGGGAAAAGAGAAATTTTTTTTTTTCTGTAGATGTAGTATAAACTATTATTATTACCTCTGTGCACATTAATATGGTGGGTTCTCAAAACACTAAAAACTAGAAGGGACACTGTAGCCTAAGTTTCTGTCCTTCCAGAAACTTTCAAATGCCCTGCAGCTGCTTCCTAAATAATTGACTCAGAGGCTTAATAGTATAGTAACTGCTAGGACAGTAGTTCAAGCATATTACTATCTAGCTCTTACACTTAAATTAACCCATAATTTGTATCTATGTTTAGTCACATGGCTTAATATATTTGCTCAATGCAACATTCTCATCTTGCTTCCTCTTCATCTGACTGGTGTCTACTGCTCTGCCTTTTCTCTTCCTGTAAGTCTCTTAGTCTGGTCACCCCACCTCTACTTCCTGTCTGGCTACAGAACAATCAGCATTTTATTAAACCAATACCAGTGACAAATCTTTACAGTGTACAAGAGCATTATCCCACACTAAATTTCTCAGCTATGTCACTTCTGAGTATGCATTCAAAGGCCTCTGGATCCTTCTACAAGGATACTGGTTCACTCTGTGTTTGTTGCTGCTCTATCCGTAACAGCAAGGGCAATCATGAAATCAGCCTCATGAACATTGATGAATGGATAATAGACATGGGTACACTTAAACAGTGAAAGTGTATTCAGCCATAAAGAAAAATTAAAATTTCAGGAAAATGGCTGGAGCTAGAGATCACTGTGTTAAATAAGCTGGACCCAAACAAACATTACATGCTCTCTTTCATATGCAAATCCTGGTTTTTGAATATTTATGTGTATACGTCTAGGTCATGAACCTAAAAGGGGGTTATGAGAAGGTAAACCCTTAAAGGAAGTAGGAAAAACAGTAATGGAATGCATATCCCATGAAAGGGGAAAGGGCACTACTGAGGGCAGAAGGGACAAGTGTGTGGGGTGGGGGCAAGAATATGGGAGAGAGAAGAAAGGATATGAATCAACCAAAACAAAGTATGTATAGAGTCTTAATGAAATCTTTTAGTTTGTATGTTAATTGAAAACAAGTATGGAAATTAAAAGTTAAATGTGTAAAATTATCCAATTATTCAGCAAGGACAAAAAGAAAAAAATGCAAATATATAAAATCATGAATGAAAGTGATATAATTAGAAACTGAGCTGAGGTTAATATGCAATAAAATGATTAATAACTTTATGCCAATTAAGTTCAGAACCTTGATGAAATAGAAGATTCTAGAAATATAAACTATTATAGTTGCCATAAAAAGAAATGACTTAAAAATTAATTTGAAAACTAAATACCAACCTCTTCAACACACACTGAGGTGATTTGCAGAGATATTTTGTGAAACAATGTACAAACAGGTTTTAATCCTACACAACTTTCCTTACTTTGTACATACTTCAATGAAGTTAGAGTGACCCTAATACCCAGGAACACACTTTAAAGGCAACAAAGCTCCCTAAAATAGTGGGAAACTAAATAAAGTAATGTAAGATGAAAAGTATCAGGGTCAATTCAGGTTTATCCTAAGAATATATTAGCTTGATATTAGCATGCCAGTGTTAATAAGTAGTTTCTGAACCAGAGATGGTTAAATGGGTAAGGTACACAATTGTCCCCCAAGCTCGATAACCTGAGCTTAATTCCTGGAACCCACATGGTAGAAGGAAAAGATGAACAATCATACATTGTCCTCTGACCTCTACAGGTGACATTGTCTTTAACAAATCCTCTGTCCTCACAATTAATGATCTAATCAGTCAATCAATTTTGGAAAATAGATTGTTTCTCTAGATGGTTTCCTGTTATCTGAGGCTGACAACATCTGTAGGGGACCCTGATAAAACTGGAATAATAGTCAGGTCCTGAAAAAGCTCTATATGCATTATTTTTGTTTAGTGTTTGTGTGATGGGAAAGTGTACATCTTATCTAAAGTCCTGACTGGAGTAGTCTCTGAGTCTGGACCATCTCAGCTAGCAGCTTTGAAGGTGTTCTGGATATAGTTTTTTGACAAAACTGTAACTGAAAAATTCTGAGAGGCTGGATCATTTGGGCTATTTTTCTTGTCTTTATTCATATTCATCCCTTTTGTTCTGAAAACATATAAACTTTTAAAGATAACTTACATAATGTTAATACATATATGGAATATGCAGTGTGCAAAAATCACCTAAAGACAATTTGTTTTATGTTTAAGCAAGTAAAAGACATCTGTCAACTTTATAAGTCTATTTGGACTACATAACCAACCTGTCATGCGGACTCTGTAGTCACAAGATTTACCATGTCTCATCTAGTGTCAGAGATGTTCCCATGTACAAGAATCACCAGTCTTGTAGGGTTTTTATTATTACTTATGTTTGAAGCCAAGATTTTCAAGAGGTCTTTCCTGATCAAATTGGATCTCTAATAATTTTGAAGAACTCTATTGTAAGGATTCCTGGCATTCCCTAGCTGAGCCCCTCAGCTCAAGTGGGATGCACCTTGCACAGAGGCACGCCCCTGGGCGTGGCTAAGTAAACCCTGCAGCACTGTATGGAAGCACCTCCCTGGACCCGGAAGGACCTCCCTGGACCCATGATGCATACCCGTGCATGCCCCTTCCCTTAAAAAGCGGCTGCAAGGGCGTGCTCCGGTCCTTTTTTCCTTCTCTATCCCCTGACTTCTTTCTCGCTCCTCTGTTTCTTTATGTCTTGGGACTCTTCTCTTAAATAAACTCTAGTTTGTGGCCTTTTTAGTGTGCTTGCTCTCATGCGTGGGACTAACATTTATATCTTTTAGTTTCCTTGAAACCAAAAGCATAGTATCTCCCCAATGCAAAATATTCTTTTACTTCCATTCTGAAGTTATGAGATTCTTAAAATATATAGATTGGATTAGTTTAGTGGTTTCCATAATCCATATCTCTCAGTAGCTACTGTTTTTTGTTCATTAGCATTTTAAAAATTTAAAGTCAACAAAACAGCATACAAGATTCAGACATCCTGTGTATTTCCCATTTTATATGGCTTTTTATTCTTTTGTATTACTTTGCTCTCTTTTTAAAGACTTGACTTTATTATTTTTAAACTATTCATTTATTTTTCTAGGTTTTATTCCCATTTCTTTTTCTTTCTTCAGCTTCTATGCACATTTTTAAACATGCTAACTGTTTCTTTGTTTTGTTTTGTTTTGTTTGTTTGTTGCTCTGAACCTGACTCTCTGTGCATCTACAGACTCCAGCCTAGAGCCTGTCTATCTGCCCAGCTCTGGAAAGTTTCTGGGTTCATGTTGCAGAAGGTGTGTCTATCTAGTCTCCTGGGACCCAGGAGCTTACAGCCAGCTGCTCATAAACCCCAATCCAGTGCTCAGTAGCAGGGCCTCTTAAACCAGCTGCACCCCTGTAAACTACGAGCACTGAGCTGTTTTGTAGAGGTTCCCAGCACCCATACTGCAGCTCATAACTCAATATAAATAACTCATCACAAGGAACTCATTGTCTTATTTTTACTTCCTGGCCCAGGAAATTCATTTTACCTATTGCTATTTTGGGCATGTGTTTCTGTTTTGTGTTGCATAAACATATTACTTGGCATAAGAAGGAGAATGAGGATGGAATACGGGCCCCGGGAGCCTCTTGTCTGTGTGGGTACCATGAAACAGTGAGTTTTCAGCTGTCACTAGATGAGCATCATTAGACAAATGCTTCTTGGTTCACCAATTAACCAAGCACAGCTCTCTTTACAACTTCATGCTGCATCCTGAGATCTTAGCTGCAATAAACTGAGTCCTTACTGACTTTGGAGCTGCCAGATGTACAGACTCTCAGGTGTATTCAGAGGCAGCCAACCGTGAGACTGGGAGCCTCAGGAAGAACAAAGGCATCACATGCTGACCACCACCAGCTTAGTGGGCTCTGCTAAATCAAAAAAAACCCTCCTCTGTGCCTAGAACACCTGGATTTTTGCAAACATTTTGATCATAATCCTGTTTCCCATGCCACAGCAGGAATTATTTAGGCCTTCAGTGCCACTCTTCAGGATGTTAGATTTGAATAAAGTTGTTCATTTGAGGAAAGAAAGAGAACATGATTCCGTAAGCAAAGCAGGCAGAATTTTTTATTAGTATACAGAGGCTTCTAAGAAAAATTCAGAGTCAGAAACTGCACCACTAAAATATCATTTGTGTAAATCTGAAGATCAGTATGATAAGCAAAACCAAGCATATTCCACTAGCAAATGTCCCTCCTTGTCCTCAAGGCACCTCTCTGTAGCCAGTGTTCTTCCCCTTTCTGATCTGTCTTCTTTTGCTCTTTGCCTCTCTCTCCCTTTGCCCACTAACCCCCCAAATACTAGTGCCCACAAGTAGTCGCCCCTCCTGTAAGTGAAGTGCTCAGGTGAAGGCCAAACTCTGGTGTTGTAATAGGTTTCTGGCCCCGACTTTCCGGTCTAGACCAGAGCTTTGCCGGCAGTCTGGCAGTCCGGCAGAAACACTTGCAGTCACACAGAGACACACAGACATTTATGTTAATTTTCTGCTGACTGACCTAGGGCCCAGGCATATGACTTGCTAACTCCTTCATCTGAACTCAACCCATCTTGTTCAGTCATACGGCTTGCTACCTTTTCTCAGAGCAGCATTTCAGCTTCTTTCCTCTGCATTGTCTGGCATCTGTGTTGTCTCTCTGGCAGCTCTATGTCATCTGTTCCTGCTCTGAGATGTTCCCGAGTTTTCTTAGCCTGGTAGCCCCCCCATACTTCCTGTCCACCTTTGGCCAATCAGCTTTTATTAAACCCATAGGCAGAACAAATATTTACAATGACAGGAAATAGGAGCAACATAACATAATTCCACCACACTCTGGAAATGACCTGAAATAAATACTATTATTCAAATAATTTCAAACATCCCTACACCAAAGCAAGGTGCACAGATATTCATGAAAGAATTTAGAATTTTTTCAGCCTCATATGACCAATTTGTACATGAGTCATTCTGAACTTCGGATGCTAAAAGCCAATTGGCCAGGAAGAGACCATGGGACACTTTCACTGCACCAAGTGTAGCCGGCAAAATGGGTTCCCAAATGTGCTAAATGCATGGCCTCCTAAAAGCCGTAATTTCTAGTCAAACTTGATGGAAGCCTCATTTACTTGCTCATTCACTCATTCATCCACTTATGGAAAAACACACACCATACACACATACACCATACACACACACACCATACACACACACACACACCATACACACAGACACACACACACACACACACTTCGTACACACACACACACCATATACCCACACACACCATACACCCACACACACACCACACACACACACACACACACACACACACACACACACACCATACACACTACAAACATACACTTTGCCCATCACTCTGGAAAGAATGCATTCATATAACAGTAACTAACCCTCTTGTCTGATTTTTTTCATTCATATTAAAATTGGAAAGCAAATTTAAAGGTAGGGAGGGAGAAAAGGGTCCTTTAATTAAATTACTACCTCCACTACAGCATCTGGATAGAATTTTTAAAAATTTGAGTTGTAACCTATAGTATTCCAGTTTCCTACAGATCATAGCTAGTGATCCACTGCTCAGCCAGCTGTGTATAGTATTCCAGTTTCCTACAAATCACAGCTAGTGATCCACTGCTCAGCCAGCTGTGTATAGTATTCCAGTTTCCTACAGATCACAGCTAGTGATCCACTGCTCAGCCAGCTGTGCACTGAAAGGCAAGGTTTCCCTCAGTTTAGACCAAGTGGGAAACTCTAGGGAAGGAAAAATCTATTAAAATCTTGCCATTCCTTAAACACTCAGGATGAATTAGAGACAAATGTAGCTGTCCTCAGTGCTAGCATCCAATACTATAGCAAGTGTTGACATTTTCGCTTTGCCTCCACTTCAGAGTCAACTAGCCACATGGGCAATAGGTACTGTAAATGTCCTTTGGGTTTCTCATCTCCCAGGCTGTACCTCAAACCTTAAGTTGACTGAGCAGCATTTTATCTTGCTGTTAACCCAACAACCACAGCAAACTGAGCTGGAAGAAGTGCATTTGCACATGTGACTGAACTGCCAAAGGCACATCAGAGGGACCACTCCATGCAGCTCTGGGGAACCTCTGTGCTCACAGTAGTACACCGACTGGAACCTGCTGGGCAGACTTCACTGGTGTACACCAAAACCTACACTGATCCTATAAGTCATTATGAATTGCCCCCTAGTATTCCTTAAAGTCAAGAGCTCAACTTTCTAGCTAAAAGCCCCCACGCAGGGTCTTCTCACTTCTCAGGGTTTGCTTAGGACTTCAGGGCTATGAACAAAATCACCACACTTTGCTTCAGTACTACTGAACCCACATACCATCTACTGGTTAGTCCTCCCCAAGCGCTGGCTTTAGGCACTGGGTCTTTTTTCTGTCTTTTTCCTCTAGACCAGCCAGTACTTCCAGCCTTCTCCTGGGAGGACAATGACTCTCTCGACAAGTGTGTCCTAACATTTACTGATGTCCTCAACAGGACATACTAGATCTACATTTCCCTGGTGTTTCAGTTTGAATACTGTATGTGTGTGACCTTCATTAGGAGAACAAAGAAGTCTTTAAAATGAATGTCAGATACTTGTTCCTTGTCTTGGTACAATGGGGACATAAGTTTTCAGGAATAAATTACTAAAGTTAGAGAAAAAACCAGACTGGGGTGATAGACAGCTACTAAAATAGTCTATATATCTCACAAAGAACACTAAGGGGATTTCTAGTTACTTGGATGTTGCTGGCAAGGTGGCCAGTTATTTTCTTTTTTGTGGATTAAGCATTTAAATTGTTTATTTTAATAGTTTTTTCATTGAAATAGGATTCTACCACTTTCTACCTCCCCTCTCACCTCTAGCTCCTCACAGCTACTCTTCCCCTACCCCACATCCCCTCCACTCTCAAGTCAATAGCCTCCTTGTCTTTATTATTATTCTATACATGTGTATATGTGTAGAAGTGTGTGTGCGTGTGTGTGTGTGTGTGTGTGTGTGTGTGCATATGTTAGATAATCAATAAGGGAGCTGCCTCATCCCTAAAGAGGCTAATTCTCCTCTCTAACAGTCAATTATCACCTGTAATTCTCTGTCTAAGGGTAGGGACCTCCTTCTAATTTTCCCCTTTCACCTTAACATGGCCATCGATATTGCCATTGTTCTGGTCTCATCTATGCAGCCGTTTCTAGGAAAGACCATTTCACAGCAGATATCTGATATCCTGCATCTTGAATCTTTCCTCCTTCTCTTCCTCAGCTCTCTGAGCCATAGAGGCAGGAGCTCTGGTGTAGATGTATTCATTGGGGTGGACTCCCCATGAGTTATTAATCTCTGCATTGGTCTCAGTTGTGGGTTTCTGTGATGTTCTCCATTAATTGCAGAGAGAGGCTTCTCTGAGAAGGGACAGTATATACACTGTGTGGTGGTCTGAATGGGAATATTCCCTATAGACTCACATGTTTGACTGCTTAGCCCATAGGAAGTGGCGTTATTAGGAGGTGTGGCATTGTTCTATGTCACTGTGGAGGTGAGCTTTGAGATTTATGCCCAAGCTATGCCTAGTATGGCTCACAGTCTCTTTCTGTTGCCCACAGATCAAGATGTAGAACTCTCAGCTCCTTCTCCAGCACCATGTCTGCCTACATTCCACCATGATTCTCGCCATGAAGATAGCAGACTAAGCCTCTGAAACTGGAGGGCCAGCCTCTATTACATGTTTTCATTTAGAAGAGTTGCTGTTGTGGTGTCTCTTCCCAGTGATAGAACCCTCACTAAGACAGATAGGTATACGGAAAAGATTTAAGATGTAGTCAGGAATTATGTAGTTCTAACAAGTAGTTAAAATCAGTTCTCTTTTAAGGTTCATGACTCCAGGGAAGCTGGCTAAGTTTCCATTATTAGGCTTGATTTCCCTCCTGTTGAGTTAGACCTTAAGCCTAGCTAGACAGCTGTTGGTTGCCACTGACTTAGGAGTTCCACATCTTGTACTTCTATGCATATCTTGTCATGTTGGTCATTGCAGTGCATAGTCTCACACTTGAGTAGAACTGTTTAGTTGCTTCCTTCTCTTGGCAGCTTGCACAGTATTTTCTGGTACCTTGAAAGCCAGACACAGAACAGAGGTTTTCAGGTTAGATACAGCTTTAATCATTGGAGACCTATGGATAGGGGCCCATCCTCAACTACTGAGAGCCAACTAAGAATTTCATCAATATTTTAGTTGTTTGGAAAACCACTTGGACTATCCTAAACAACAACTCAAAAGGTTTCTCATACCCATATTGAGGGATTTTATTAGTCTAAGGTTCTTGTGGAGAACATTGTTACCCATATATATATATATGTATATATATATATGTATGTATATATATATGCTCAAAAATATATTTTGAATATATATTATTATACATATATTCAAGGATATATATTATCAAATACATATTTAAGAAATTGTGTGTGGTGCTGTGTGTGTGTTTTGGGTATTAGAGTAATACTGGCTTCATAGATTGAGTTTGGAAGTGTCTTTCTGTTTCTAATTTTTAAAAGTTTAAGAAATATTGGTCATAATTTCTTTTGGAAGTCTGGTAGAATTTGGCTGTGAGTTCATCTGGGCCCGGACTGTTTCTGGTTAGAAGGCTTTTTGCTGCTGCTGCAGTCCCCTCCTCTCTACTGAGTCTGATTAGACCGTCAAACTTTACTTGGCTTAACTTTGATAGTTTAGATGAATCAGGAAACTCAACTATTTCTTTTAGACTTTTCAAACTTAATGGAGCATAGGTTTTAAAGGCATTCCTGTATTATACTCTGAGCTTCTTTGGTGTCTGTTGTAACATTTGCTTGTTCATTTCTGATTCTCTTATTTTAGGTTTTCTCTCCCTTTATTTTAGTTAATTGGGCCAAGGGTCTATAAATCTTGGTTGTGTACTCAAAGAACCAGCTCTTAGATTTATTGATTGTTTGTATTGTGTCTATTTCATTAACTTCTGCTGTTGTTATCATTTCTTGTCTACTGGATTTGGGTTTGGTTTGTCCCCCAATTAGAGTTTCTATTACTGTGAAGAGACGCCATGACCACAGCAACTGTTATAAAGGAAAACATTTCACTGGAGCTGGTTTACAGTTCAGAGGTTTTGTCCATTGTTGTCATGGTGGGAAGCATGGTAGCCTGCAGGCAGACATGGTGTTAGAGCTGAGAGTGCTTACATCTTAATAAGCATGCAACCGGAAGAGACTGAATCATACTAACCCTGGCTTAAGCTTCTGAAACCTAAAAGCCTGACCCCAGTGACACACTTCCTCCAACAAGCCACACCTAATCCAATAAGGCCACACCTCCTAATAGTACCACTCCCTATGGACCTATGTATGGGGGCCATTTTTATTCAAACCACTATGGTTTTATATATATATATATGCATATATATATTTCTTAACTTGCAGCATTGTCATTTGTAATTGTTCTGATTTTTTAATGCAGACACTCTAGGCTATAAACTCCTCCCTTAGAACTGCTTTTGATGTGTCCCAGAGGTTTTATTGTGTTGTGTTTTCATTTTATTTCCAGGAATATTTTTATTTCCTTCTTGATATTTTTTCTTTGACACATTTATCATTCAATAATGAACTGTTTCATCTCCATGAGTTAATACTCTTGCTAGAATTTTGCTTGCTATCAGTTTTAATGCTAAAGGTCAGATAGGATACATGGGACTATTTCAATTTTGTGTCCCAGAATATAGTCTACAGAGAAGCTTCCATATACCACTGAGGAAAATGTATGATCTTTGGCTTTGGGGTGGGATATTATACAGACAAAATCCAAAGGTTTGACATTAATTAAATAAAAGCAATCCAGAATCTGTCCCCATTGGAATATAAATGGATTTGCTGAAGGGCTTGTCTCAGGTTGTGCTACTTCTTGGCATTCATTGTACCTCCTTCCTTGCCCCTGCTTCTCTAGGAAACTGCTCTCCTGCTTGTAGACTACTGCTACTTTTTCTTGTTACCATCATCTGGTCCTCTGATTAAGGACAGTCATGTGAACCTAACTGTGGGTGCAGTCTCACAGGGGCTTTACTTGTATTAGGAACTAGGGAGGGGAGTTGACATCCTTTCCCGGAATGGCATTCTTACTTTTGACCAAGAATAGCCTCTGTGAAGTATCCACAGGGCCTGATCCCTCGATCTCCTCCTGAAGGGAACTACACCTGTGAGAGTATGAAGAGCACCTGATGTTTGTCTGGGACAATCCTGTCACTCTCCAGACTGCAACGTTTTTCTATCTGCATCTCATTGGGGGCTTCTGTTGTGTCCAGTGGTCTATTCCACATGGCCTGTAGTTTCATTTCCTTTTTTTTTCTTATATATTCCTATGTCTCTTTAATGACAATATTCAGTCTCACCTAAGTTTTATGCATCTAGGAGACAGTGACATGTAAGAAATCTCCACACAATGTTGTGTTCCAGGAAGGTTCTCAGCAGCACAGAGCTGCCTTCTCCACACCATTAAATAAACCTGCTGCCCATTCTTCCATGTCGCCACGAGACTCCTGTGCTTGCCAGTGACAAGGCTGAATGCAGCTCTTTCCTCTCATGTCTGAATCTGCCAATAAAGCTAGATACATGACCCCTTTCACCTTCCAGAGCCTTGCCTCATTAGTGAATGCCTCAAGTCAAAACTGCTCGCCTCTCTGAGACAGGAGATTAGCATTCCTAATGCAGTTGTTTAAATCTTCAGGACAGCAAAATAGACCCACTTGTAAGCCTCTCCCCCACGAGGTTCTCTAGAAATATCCAAGGTAAGACCACTACTCCAAGAGATACCATTTTTCAACCTCCAGTGTTCTCCTTTGTGCAAGAGTCTAAATGTAATTATCTGCTTAACTGATGCATTCATTGGCACCAGATCGTACATCATTTGCTATGTGACTTCAGTTCTCTACATATTTGTGAAAAACATTTGTTTCTCTCTTTTCTGTTTGTTCAATTTTTTTTCTTGCTGTAGATATGTTGCTTCCTGTGTTCTATATTTTTAAATCTTTGACATCTTTATACATATCTATATAATCATTTCTGTCATTTTTACACATTATACCTTCCCATCCACTCCTCTTTCTCTGGGTAAAATCAATCTTTATTCCTAAAAGTACCCCTCTTTTTTTTTTCATGGTGTGTATGTGTGTGTGTGTGTGTGTGTGTTTAACTAATGTTGCTGCTACATGAGCATAGAGAGAGGTTATTTACTGAACCATGAGCAGTTTACCAGTGGTAAAACTGTTAAAGAAAATTACATCCTACCCCAGCAACCATTAATTGCCAATATACCACCAAATAGGGGTGGAGCCTAATAAGCCCCTCCTCCATCCGTGATGAAATGTTGATGGACTTGATTTGGTACAATTCTTACATACACAGATATAGTGAGACCATGAGCACAAAAACCATGCCATGTCCAGAAGATTTCTTCTTGTAATAGTTTCCTAGATTTTGACTCTCTCATAATTGTTCTGCATCCTCTTCTGTGATGTTCCATGAGCCTTCGTATGGGTAATACCTCTTTTTCTTGGCACTTTGGCTAGATATGAATCCCCAATAACCACTGCAATAGAAGCCGTTCTGATGCTAAGAGTAGCAAGTAGCACTAGTCTATGTGTATAGACAAGCATTTAGAAGGCAGTTTGGGCATAGCTTTGTTTAGAAAAGCAATAATTGTGGGTTGCCACTATAATCTCCCCAGACATCAGCTCTTGACTAGGTTTGTAGTTCGAGGTATGAGTTCCCTACTGTGTAGGGAACCTCAACTACAACCGACAGGTGATAGGCTGTGCTCATAACAGCCAAGCCATTCACATACCACTTGGCACACCTTGCCAGTGGGGTTGTTACTAGCAGAAGTCACAGCTCTGTGACACTGATGATGACTTTTCTTCTCTAGTAGCTCTATATTTTTCAACTAAAACTAGAAGTCTTGATTTGTTTAACAGAACTAAAAGGTTGTTAAAAGTAACTAATTTAGCATCTTAAAGCATTAACATGAATGACTGGATTGTAATGTTCAAAGATTTTTACCTATTGTAGTTATTCTTTTGGCAGTCATATGGCCTCGTCTTTGGCAGTGGAAGCCTCTTTGAGTTGGCCTGAGATCTTATTCACCATCTTGCAGCCTCGTTGCCCTCTACTCAGTAGGATATACTAGTCTCGTTCTGTTTGTTCTCTATCCCAGTCTGGAATCTTCTCTCTTCTCACTCTTTCTTCTCCCCCTTTCCTCCCTCCTGCTTCCTTTCTTCTATCCCTCCTTCTCTCCCTCCCCCACATTTGATATCCTCCTGACTCTGCATGTTGTTATAATTGTGAAATCTATCATTTCTCTAGAACTCCTTTTTTTTTTTTCTTTTTAAATCTTAATCAAGAATGGTATTTACAGAATATGATCTGTGCCTGGGTAGTGTCTTAACTCCTAATACAAAAATTCACTCATTTATTTTTCTTAACTAAAATGTGGGAATAATGATAATATTTTGCTTATAGTGTTATACCACTTACAGGAGGTAAAGGTCACAACCAAGAATTTTTCAAACATCAGCATTTAACTTTGTCTAAAAATATTTTATGTACTGATGCTTTGGGTGAGGAGTGGTTTAGACTGTGAGAATGGTAGCAGCAAGAAAGAAGCAGATAAAGGGGGCTGGGATGTGGATATGGCTCAGTGAGTGAAGTACTTATCTTGTAAGCATTAGAGCCTGAATTCCCAGAACCCATGTTAAAAAAAAATCTAGATGTGTGCTTGCACCTCCGATGCTGGAACTTGCTGGCCAGCCACTCCTACTGTTCTCCTGCCTCAGCTTCCCACATGCTCTGGTCACTGGTGTGGACCACGGTGCCTGGCTCTAGTATCAACTCTGTGGTTGACAAGGGGCATTTTCTCAAGGGCATTGTGGGACCTCAACTGTTGTTTCCCCTTTTGCTACTTGGATAATGAGGTGAGCAGCTTTGCTGAGCCACGCCCCTCCCTCCATGACTTCTGTCTCATGAAACAGGCCAATAAACCACCAACCAGAAACTTCAAAGCCATGGGCCAAAACCAAACTTCTTTCTTTGCAATGTATTTCCCACACTTTGTTGTAATTATAGATATCTGACCAGTACCCTCAGGAAGCCTCACTGTGTAAGATGATTACAGAATACAGATGACATGTTTCCTTAGTGTTTATATATATCCTTCCACCAGCTATACATAGTAGGTGAAAATATCACAGACTAAATTTGTTTAAAGCAAAGGACACTTGCATAGTGTTGGTGTTTTTGAGATGAAGAAATGTGTTTGGTTGGTCTCACTCTGCTTACACACCTACAAGACACACCAATATGTCTGTCCACCTCTGAACATGCCAGAATATGCCTTATAAATTCTGTTAGTCACCCTCCTTCCCAATAAAGGTGAAGTGGCCAATACAGAAAACCATCCCTTCAAGAGGCAATCATGCCCTGCTCTGCCTCCTCCCCTTGCTGATGGGTCTCCAGAGAACCTCCAGCTTCCCTTGAAGACATTTTGAAGTGGGCAATAGAACCTACATACAAGGGAGTTTTTATTTTAATGTCTATTGACATATCATCAAAGAACCAAATAAAACGATTTTATTTGGCGATACTTTCTTAAGGCAGCTACTATTTGTGAAAAAACACTTAAGTGTCAAGAGTGAGTGACAGCCCCAACTACATCCCCAATGTAGGCATAAGAAATAGGCACACTGCTGCCTGAGTGCTATAAAGTATTTTTATGGAGCTCTAAATTTGGTTGGTGTAGAGTAAACCGGGCACTGGAGACAAATTTCCGAGATTGTGTATATATCAATATAATAGACAGTCCAATCTATTTCTAGGGTAATCGTTGTGTATATCTTAAAGATACATTTTTATTAAAAATGAGATTTATTCTAGATCAGTGACTTTATAAAGTTGCTGCCTAATGGTGTGGCATCAGCTTTTGGGGAGTATCATTCATAGTCACTACTACCCAACAGTGTCTCCAGTTTTCTATTGCTTGGGGTACAAGCTCACCTGAAAATCTCCCAGGTCTTACATTGTTACCCCTCTTTTTAAGATATCCTTAGGTGTGACACATGGAGATGGCTATAATGATGCTTTGACTTTCTTTGCTGTCTTTGTTCATGGACCAACCAGGTTAAATACTGTGAAGCCAGAATCCCCAGCAACTCCTTTAAACTCTAAAGTGAGTGAAGGGCATATTTATTGTTTCCAACATTTATTCTTGTGTCCATTGGACGAGACTCCCTGAGATTTTGCTACATGAAATTTACCTCTTCATTCCCTAGGCTTGACACCGATGGGGTGCCTTGATCCTCTTATAACACATAAGGATCAAAAAGAAGATTAACTCAATTAAAGACCATTTTATTAGTTTGCACTTTTGCTAATTTTTTCCCTATGAATTCCCTCAAATTGCAAGGCATTTCTCCTCCATTTGGACAAGTCACCTGAATCTCCCCTTATCCAGCACCAAGTATGGCTGGTATTGGACCTCTCACCTGGGCATGGCACACACTATGCCTGCCTCCACTCCCAGTTTTTCGCCTGGGAACAGAGACTCTGGCTTAAGACTCTTGTGAGGACATCCTCAGAATGGTCTAGAAAGAGCCTGCCACTCCTCTAACCGGGGCTCTGAGGAGAGGACTGTTGCCACACTGTTGTCTCTAGTAATTCATCTCAGTGCTCTCATGAGCCGCCCTCCCCATTCCAAGCCCTAACACAAACCTCCTCCATGCACTCCACTAGAATGCCCTTTCCCTTTACTTCCAGAAGGGTTTGTGATCTAACTTGAGTTCTAACTGGTCTTAATAATAAACCCCACAGCCAGATATGGGGTAGATGCTGAAAGACCAAAGAGACAAAGGAGCAGCCACAGCCACCTCTTACCTCTATGACTTCATAGTGGGGGGAGGATCCTATCTCTACAAACCCTCATACTAAATGAGCTGAGATCCTGTCTCTAGCTGCCTTATATTCCTATCTCCACCTCCCTAGTGCTGGGATTAAAGGTGTGAGCCAACACCATGCCTGGCTCTATTTCTCTTTTAGGCAGATTCAATCTCATGTAGCCCAGGGTGAAGTTCTTAGATTAAAGGTGTGTGTCACCATTGCCTGGCCTCTGAGGTTAGCTAGGGCTCGATCTGTCCTCTGATCTTCAGAAAAGCTTTGTTAGAGTATAAACAAAATATCACCACGTTCTCCACCAGCCTTTACCTCAACAACTGTTGAGGGGTTGGAGTTAGATAACACATAAACATATCTAACCAATGTCTGGGGTTCTGTCTCTACAGCAAACTGTCCATCCTTGTGAACAATGCATCCTGGCAATTCACCTGGGCTGTAAGCTTTGTTTTGTTCTGCTCAGGAGCAGCATCCTCTAGATATCTCTGTTAGAAGCTGAGTAAAAGTTGGCTGGTCAGCAATCTCCTCTTGATTTCTTTTGATTTTTTTTTGAGCAAGACATTTTGGGTACTGACTTACTGCCTTGCCTATTCTGGGAACCTCTTTTCTTGGATCCATGCACTCTAAACCAAGGGTAGAAAACATATGGCTCCTCATTGAATAGCTGAGAGAGGAACTTAGAACCTTTGCCCCATTGAGAAAGTCTTATTCCACCCAGTGGGAAAGAGCCAAAGCAAGAAAGACAGAGTGAGGAGGAAAAGGCTGTTCAATCATGTGTACAGAATCCAGGGTCCAGAACCAGCTGGAGTCACCTTGCCTAGTGGGCGTTGCGCTAAAAGCAGGATGGGACTCCTCTCTGGAGAAGGAAGAGGAAAGAAAGAGGCGAAGAGCTACACTCCCAGCCTCACCTTTCTCTCCCGCCTGGGTGGGTTAGGCTGTCATAAGGAAATGCTGGAGTGTGTGACTTAAACAGAAGAAATTGGTTTCTGAAGGTTCTGAAACCCAGACATCAGTGGTGAGAGCCCCATTATGGCTAAATCTTGATGGTGGTCTCTTTCTGGCTGGCTGATAGCTGATTTTGATAATCTTTGCAGGCCCTTTGTTCAGTGCCTTGGCAAGGAAAGAGACCGTGCTCTCCTCATTGGGCCACTGCTCTTGTCGGATCAGGACTCTATACTTACGGGGTGGTCCTTAAATACTTCCAATGCCCTGTCTCCAAACATGGCACAAGCTGAGGGCTGGGGCTTCAACAGAATTCGGGAGGAACAATTTTCAGTCCAACCCACCGGGGGTTGGGATCTCTGCAGGGGTAACAGGAGAAAGAGGTGTGCACCTCTTCCCCCACCTCAGACTTTGCTATAGTCATAAATAAACATTAGTAGGGAGATGGATGCAAATGCAGGCTCAAGCACACTGCAGCACCGTCCCGGGAGGGAAGAAGTGGTTATATTTCAAATTATTAAAGAGTAAACCACATGCACAGAATAAATGTATCTCATTTAGTGTTGGAAGTTTTGTGCTCTTTATTTTTACTTAATTAGAGCATTTTCTGTGTAAAGGGCTCATGTTTTTTGTGAGATGCATAAACATCAAATTTAACTTCAGAGGAAAAGCAATTAATTCCGGAAATGGAGGCTGTCTGTCAGTTATATGATGGCATCAAACTGTCTCAGTGGTGAGCAGCAGCCGCAGAGCCCTGGGTGTGTTGCTGGTGTTTTGGGGGCTGCCAGGCTGAGCATGTGGCAGGGACTGAGATGAAATGGTGCTTGCGCATCTGATGTAACTCAGTAGAAGTGCCCAGGGTATTAACTCCATATATGCACTGATTTAAAAAAACAACAAAAAAAACTTAACCCCCAATATTTGATTATTTTAACCAGAACATTTGGTAGTCAAAAGCCCCATAGCTTCAGGCAAATAACTATAGCTAAGAGTCCTTTAAAAAAAGCTGTGTTTAGAATCTGACTACAGTAAATCGTTTTGCTACTTGTGGGGGCTAAGGATGTAGCCTTGTCCCCTGACCTTCTGATAGGATAAATCACACTGCAAATCTATTTATGTAAACCCAATTTGGGAGTCTGGGAATAAACCCAATAGGGGAAAGAAGACAGTTTCTTTCAAATTCTGCTGAATTTTGTTTGCTAGCATTTTATCAAAGAATTTCTTTCTCAGCCTCATATTTTTGAAAGATGAGAGCATCTATCAGGCCAGCTCTGCAGAACCCAGCAGGAGACTGGAAAGAGCCATGAGGGTCGCAGCATTGAGCAAAGGCTTTGGTGACACTATGCAGGTTGGTAACCACACCTTGTAGCTGTGTACCTCTTTCTCACTTCTCCTAGGGCCTCCTTGACATAGCTCTCCCCCAAACTTCTTCTTACAGAGTGGCTTCTGCTCTGCAGCACACCCCACATCTCACAGCAACATATTAATTGATTAACTTATTCCTTCTTCTGCCTTCCTATGCACCCCATGAGGGCAAAAGCAGGGTCCACTCCGTTTCCTAAAGTATCATGTGTTCCCTAGCACATTTCCTGAAGCAGAGGAGGAACTGAGGCAATAATTACTGACTGAAGGGACAATGGCCATTAATCAAGACTGAGTCTGTACCACGGTCAGGCACTACCACTAAGCCAGAATATAAGAAATTCATAATACAAATCAATAACATATACAGTACACTAATGCCATTTGCTGAATCTTGACTTGTATTATAAATTTGAAAACCTATAAATACATAAAAAAACATATTCCAGGTTGAACATCTCCAATTTGAAAATCCAAAATAAGAAATGAGCCAAATTCCAAAACTTTTTGAGCACTCACATGATGCAATTGGAAAATTCTGCAGCTGACTTCATGTGACAGGTTCCTGTTAGATGCTGAGTGATTCCTGTTAGATTCCTATCAACATGCAAAGACACCAAAAAAAAAAAAAAACCCATAATAAATGGTTACTTTCAGACTATGTGTATAAGAAATATCAATGCATTTTGTGGTTAAATTTAGAACTGACAAAATTCAAAGGTCCCCAGTGTCTGATGTCTAAAACTGCTCTGGTCTGAACTATTTCAGGTATGGAGTATCTAACATGTATATAATGAATCATCATGTACTGAGCTATCTAACATTTGCTCAAGAGACCTATAAAAGGCGGATTCGGTAGAAGATGGTTGCAATCCCATAAGTCAATATGCTGAAGCACATGGATATAAATTTGAGGCCAATCTGGGTAATACCATGAAACCTTGTCTCACCAATCAGAGTCAAACCAAAAGCCTGCTAAGTAGGAGGCTCGGTGTAGTAAATGGCTCTTTGAGAGTCATCGGTTAGTAAGCCAGGGGTTGAACTCCATTCTTTCTGACTTCAGTCCTTGTTCTTAACAGCTGCAGAAAAATAAAATAAAACAAAAAATCTCCTCCAAATCAAGTTGCAGCCGAAAACTAGACTCAATAGATTTTTGCTAACGAGAAGCCACCTCTTGGCTTATTCGTTCCTTGGGCCAATGTGACATTAACATTTAGAAGGATTTTCACTATATATAATGAAACTGCTGTTGCATGTAGAATAAATATGATTGTTTAAATGCCTAAGGAGCTTCATTGAAAATGCAGCATCCATTTCAGGAAAACAATGTTCCTCTCCCTCTGTTGTCCATGCTAATGTGCTTGGAGAGGGAGAAAACAGGATGAAGCCTTCTTCTTGGCCCTAGGCCTAGGTCAGAAGCCTGAGAGCAAATACAGTGCAGGGCTCAGGGTAAAGCTGCAAAACATTGTTTCAGTCATAATGTCCAAAACTCATTTATTCAGGAAGAGCCAAAGACCAGATTGGGTTTCCTTCATTTTCTGTATGATAGTGTTGAAAGGCCACTTCTAAACCCTCCTTTTAAGATGACCCTCCCAGTCTTGTATATAAATGGCCAACTTGAACCAAATTAAAAGAGAAATTCTGTGGATTTAACATGCATTCCTGGTGCTCATTGAATCCACAAGAGGGCTTTGGACTCCCAGAAACTGGGGTCGTAGATGGTTGTGAGCCCATGATGTGGGTGCTGGGAATAAGAGCAGCCCATGCTCTTAATTACTTCGTCATCCCTCCAGTTCCTAAACCCAATATTCTGCTGAGTACTCAGCCTGTTTGATTAACCTGCTTTTACAAGAACAATGTAACAGCTAACCTTACTTCCTTGGATTTCCCATGAAATCAGCTTTTACAACCTAAATTAACCCATGGCTATAATCTTAAACTATATGCTCTTCTATGTCCATAACCTAAAGAATGTGTGTGTGTGTGTGTGTGTGTGTGTGTGTGTGTGTGTATACACGTGCACACGTGTGCGCTATAGTAGCCATTTGTTGAAAACAACAAACAGGTCAAAAGCAACCTTGTATAACAAATATTCACTATACATTTTTTGAAAAAATTTAAGAATTGCTTGATAATAATTTATTTGCAAGACTGAGTGCTTTGGGGTCAGCTGGAGTCAATGACTTAACCCTGTGTCACTTATAATTTCCAAAATTTCCCCTTAGTTACTCTCCCTTGTGATGCTTTCTGTGCTGATTGATCAGTGCAGAGCAAACCCCTTTGTTAAGAACAGCAATCAAGACACAGTCAGTAAGGACAGGTCACACACACAAGAGACAGACTACATACAAATTAGAAATCCCAAATTACAGACAGATGGAAGACACAGAGAGAAAAGGGAGAACCCAAACCTGGGCTTCTTCATGGTCAGATTAGCCAAGAGGGAGGTGCTGGGCTATACTTCCTAAATATGACATAGGTACATTTCAGTGCCTCTGGGACTGTCTGTAATTCACTCAATGTGCACACGAATAAGACGCAAAACATAGACACTATAAGGAGGTTAACAGAGGGATCTGCAACACTTGGGTGGGACACAGGGTTCCTGGAGACCCTGATGTTTAGTCAGAATCCTGAGAGAAGATTAGCAATTAGCTAATAATAAAAGACATGGTAACAGCATTCTGTGCAAATTTCCTGAGGAAGGAAAGAGATAGGACAAAAATAAAGAGCAGTGATGGAGTTGATGTTGGAAGAAAACCAGTGTGGGCAGTTGGTTAAGAAGATTAGCTGGGTCATGCAGAACCTTCCAGATCTTTAGGACTGCCACTGCCAAGCATGGTAGGATGTCAACAAAAGGGTATGCACAATGGAATGACATTACGTGATATGTTACTTGCAGGGAACAGGAAGAGTCGAGTGTGGATGGTGCTATTACAGATAACAGAGGGAACTGATGAAGCCTGGTGGCAGGTCACACTGAAGATGGAGAGAAAGTGAGTTTTTGTCATTTATGTTGCAGATTCAATTACTGATTAGATGTAAGAGGTGAGAGAGCACTGTTATGAATGGTGATGTTCACCATTCCTACCCAGGCAATAAATGGAGAAAAGAGAGGTACCATTCTTGTGCTGAGAAAATCCAATAGAAGAGGAAAAATAAGGCCTCATTTTGATTGTATCATGATTAAAAATCTTAAGAAATCAAATGAACAGTTGAATATATTTATGTAATGCTTAAAAGTAAGGTCTGGGCTGCAAAACTAAATCCAATTCACTATAATAAATTCTCTGAACACTCACTCAGAGCCAAATATCAGTCTAGGAATAGGGGAAATTCCTTGCCTCCTGAATAGCATCCGTTCCAAGCAGGAGACCATGCCCTGGGAATTGGAAGAGTGATATATGAATACATCAGAGCAGGCAGCCTTAATGTTATGACTGTGCTAGATAGGGAAGAAAGGTGAAGGTATGGAATAGATTCCAGGAAGATTTATAGAAAGCCTCAGCATGAGCCCCATCCTTGATGGTTGAGGGGGTTTACAACAGGCAAAGAAGAAGCAGAGAAAGAAAGTCCTGAGCCAGGACATGGGATGAGTGCAGGAAGGTATGGAAAGGGTGAGATGTCCCAGGTGAGGACAGGGATGGGAACAAGCAAGGCTGGGAAAGCATGCTGGAGCCAGATTCTCCAAGATTCAAAGAGACCAGAGAGACTCCCAACGCTTCCAATGACATAGAATTACTTGGTATAGGGTGGTTAAAATTCATATCCCAGAACTGCAGTCATTGATATTTGGAGTATATCATCTTGGAGGAAAAATAGAGACCCAGCGGGTTCTGAGAAACCTGGAGATAGATGGCAGGTAGAAAGTACTGATGTCTTCTGTGAGAACCAGAAGTCCCCAACTCTTCTCTTAATGGTTCATGAAAGAGACACCATGCGACTGTCTTTTCACTATGATACCTGACAGAGCATTAACTGTCCTCCAGGCTCATCCATGTGCCATGTACCAGATATCTTTTTTCATTATTAAGGATAAATACCATTTCCTGTATGAATGAATATCTTTCCATTTACTCTCTGAACATAGCTATATGACCCTAGGAATTAAACAGACAAACGGTTAAGCTGTACTCTAGGTCATGCAAATCCATGGGGTCCAAGAATTAGTGGTTGATTTTTGTTGTTGTTTATTTTTTATTTCTATATCTTAGTTCCCAATGTGCAGGTCAAGTAGAGTGGTCATTAGGGTGAAAGAAGTTGCCTCAGGTTCCTGTAAAGGGAGGGAAATGCAGAATGACTCTGTCCTGCCTCCTCTTCCTTTTCCTCTCAAGCCCTGCCTGAGAGCTTTCTACCCAGGGCAGGCGACAACTGTGCTGAGGAAAACCCTGAGGGAAGTGCTCAGATGGGGTGAGCTGCTGTGCAAGGGTGGTAGTTCCTTACCCACCTCTCTGCAGAGCTGAGTCTGCCACTTCAGCTTTTCCATGGTGATTTCCCCGTGACTTGAGTTGCCTGGGTGATTCTGATGAGATGCAGTCTTGACTCAATCTTTACTTTCCAGGATACATCTAACTCTTGACTGAGAAGCTTGGGTAGGCTTATTCAGGTTCCCTGGGCCTGGAGCCTTGCATCCCCACAGCTTACCATGCTACATCAGCTGTGCGGAAACTTCAGGAGAGGGGAATGGAGGTGGCAGTCAGGTGAGGCAGAAGCAGGCTATGAATCAGAGAGACTCTGACTGTGGAAGGAAAGGGCAAATGGCCAGATGTAAGCTCAAGTCTGAGGGAAGCTGGTCAGGCTTGCATGAAGTAGAGAGACACAAATGAACATCATTTAGCAGCTATGAAGAGGCTCCTTAGACAGATTAAGTCTAGACTTAGTACAGTCCATGGAAGACTGGTGACTCTATAGGTATGGACACAGCTGCTCTGTATCCAGAACATTCATTTTTAGCTGCTCCAGTCTCTTCAGTAGTATTTCTATTTGGGGAAAATAGGCTTTCCCAGGTAATTTTAAAAAGATCTAGGTGCATTTAATAAATCATTAAAAGGAACTATTTTTAAACTGGTTAATGTCCTGAACATTCCATGTCAGAAATATAGACAAATGTGTGTTCCTATAATGGTGTAATATACTGGATAACAACAAAATCACAAACTATGTAAGTTCCGTTTGCAGCAGTTTGCCAACTATTTTTTGACAGATAACCATGGGCCAATACAGGATCTTTTATTGCCATCTTAACTACTAAAATCATCAGATCGCACAATATATACCACACAGAAATAATACCTATATAGCTATATAATAACTATAGCTCAGTGTTGGAACTGTTTGATAAGCACTGGAAAGTGTGGCCTTGTGATGGAGGTGTGTCCCTGGGTAAGGGTTTTGAGGTTTCAGAAGCCCACAACATTCCAATTAGCCCTCAGCTACTGCTCTATCACCATGCCTGCCTGCTGCCTGCTTGCTGCCATGCTCCCCACCATAATGGTAATGAGCTCACCTTCTGTTAACAATCCCCAATGAAATACTCTCTTTTATCAGTTGCTTTAGTCATGGTGTCTCTTCACACCAAAATAAAAGTAACTAAGACAGTTGCAAAAAAACGTTAAAGAGGTCTCAGAGTTCAAAGAAACTTTACTGGAGGCAGAGGGCTGATAGAGAGGCAAAGAGTCAGAGGTGGTGGTGTTGATGGTGGGGTAGATAATGAACCCTGTTGAGAACTGTTCCTGCAGACATGGCTGTAGAGCCATGCCAAAGGCTCAGGGTAGAGCTGAATTCCCAGTTCATGAATCTCTGTCTCCTGAGTGGTGCCAGGCTGGAGGTAGGGTCTCTATGTACAACAGCAGAATCAGCTAGCACTCAAAATTGAGCCCAAAGTTTGTGAGATGAAGTCACCCAAGTCAAGGTACTGCCTGAAACTGGTTTGTATGATATGCAGGACACAGCCCAATCTCAATATTTATCTTTCTCCAATTATGTCGAGCTAATCCTTCATGTATAATCAATGAAAAAATAAACTTCCCCCCAGTTGCTTTATTTACTAGTGTTATGAAACCCATTGCTGCATGCTCATATTGATATGAAGTTAGAGAGAAAACAGATCGATATTTATAATCTCTGCAAACATGGTGGCTTTTAAAACAAGAAACCAGCAGAAAAGGGAGACAGCCTGAGAGTAATCTTGCTCATCTCACATGTCTACAGGGAAAAGCAACGAGCCACAGCCACATTAAATAAAAATATGTCTTTCAGAACCAGGCACAGAACTGAATACAGCTAAGCCACAGGAAAGATTATAAATCAGCTGGGAAAAGAATAGCACACAAATGACCAACTCACGCTGTACACATAAATACAGCATCCTGATGGGGGCTGAATGATAGCTGCAATCCTGGTGTCCTGATCTGTCCTACACCAGATCATGGGAGACTCCTCCCTCTCTAGCTCAGCTTCCTGGTCTGGCAGATAGAGCAATGCCAGCCATTCAAGAATGTAGACATGGGAGCAAGCTAATCCAGGTGAAGACCTTGAATTTGGGGGCAGTCTGTTCCTAACAACTCTCAGATACATAGCCCCTCCTTCTTGAAGCCAGAGCTGTGTCTCTTTCAGTCATAGTAACAGAAGCAAATTATGCCTAACTCCTCTTACAAAGTGCCATTGTCTAGAGTGTTTAAAATGCTGAAGCTTATCATTAAAATAGATGCAAATTAAAGTATCCTAAAAGGACATTTTTACCCATCTGACTGGTTAGCATCCAAAGTCTGGTACACACTGCTGTAGAGGCTGTGCAGGATCAAGCAGTGCCACACTAGACTTGAATATAAATCAGTACAACCAAGAGGAAGGCAACTGGCAATACGTCAGAATGACACATGCAAACCCCTGTGATATGGGCAGTGCTAGTCATAAAAGGATTTTCCCCCTAACAACAAAAGCCTAGAAATGACCCAAATGCCCATCAATAACAGGCCATTTAATTAAATTATGATATAGAATTCAAGGATCCTTTGTAGCTAAGTTAAGGTATTGGCTTTGGCATGAGAATTCTCCAAGATAAATTTTAAGTTGGGAAGAAACAATAGCAGAGCAAGGTGCAGATTATTATTGGAATATGCTAATTTTGTATAATTTAAAGAAAGAAAATAAGAATATGTATTCCTATTGTGCTAATACAACCATCAGGAAATGAAAGCAGGCATAATTAAGATGGTAAGACAAAAGTATACCTACATGCAGGTACCAACTTAACTGGTCTGGGTGGGGTGGGCACTTCTGTGTCTACTTATTTATACCCTCCAGTCTTTGAGTATTTTAAATTGATGGCTGTATTACTTGCCAATAATTACATCAAAAAGTTATTTTACTTTAACTTTCTAAACACAACTAATATGCCTTGGGGTCAGTCTTGGGAACTTGATCCTGGGCCCTCCTTGTTAGGATCCTCATGGTCCACTTTTCTTTTCATTACTAGGTATTTTCCACAGCTCCAAACATCGTTGAAGCTGAGAAAAGTAAACCAGGTACTGGCCTTGCTGGATGGAAGTGGGGTGGCTCTCCAGGCAAGGACAGGGCCGTGGATATAAGGCATCTTGTTCCTGGCCCTGCTTCTGTTCCTCCCTCTGACCTTGGTTGAATAAATTGCTTCCTTGCTTGGGATCCTTGATTTACCATTCTGTAAACTCAATATGTTGCTCTAGAATTTGTTGCTCACAATTATTAAATTTAGGAAAAAAAAAAAAAAGAGCAAAGCAGAGAGCAGTATGTGTACTATGCTAACATGTATAACAAAACAGAAAAGGTGATGAGGCTATGACTATGGAGACTCTCAGAGGCTAACCACACAGTATGCTTCCATGGAGGGCTAGTCTCATTGTCTCTGGCCCTCTCAGACAGTTCCTCTGTGTGCATGTACACATGAAGGTACATGTAAAACCAGAGGAAAAGCTCGGGTGCTGCCCAGCTTGTTAATTTTTGTTCCTGTTGTAGTTTTGAGAGTGCCTCTCACTGGCCTGGGACTTGCCAATTAGGATAAACTAGAGGCCAGCCAGCTGAGGATCCCCGCCCATGTCCCCTTTGCCAGTGCTGGATTCTCAAGTGCTGCCACTGGCACCATGCTAGTTTGTTGTCTTTAACTAAAATATAGTTACAGAACTTCTTCTTCTCCCTCTGTTCCTCCCATAACTCCCTTTCCCATTCACAGCCACATTTTAAAATTATCATTGTTACATATATACACATATACATAGCCTGAAGTTTTGTAGTCTTGTCCAGGTCTGTGGGACAAAGTCTTTCTCACCTGTGGTCTTGTAGCCACTTATAAAATAATTATTTAGATGCATATATATATATATATATAAAGTGATTATCTAATGCTAAGAGGTCAGCTCAGAAAAACATTCACATAAAAGCAACACTAATACAGACTTGTTTTGAATGTGGGTTCCAGGGATTGGAACTCAGGTCTCTAGTGCACATGACAAGTACTTAACAGACTGAACTATTTCCTTGGGCCTCTCATTCTTCATTTTTGAACAGTTAATAAGCATAGATTGTGGATAAAAAAAAATACAGTTTTCTCCTTAAAGGGAATAAATAGTTTATTCTAGAGCCAAATCTGAGTGATCACAGCCTAAGAACAGAGGTTTAGGTTACTTCTGGTTCCATGTTCCAACACCGAAATAGTTTCATCTTATAGTTTTACAAAACAAAGAAAGTCATAAATCAAGGGAAATTTAAATGCATTGGTGGGTGCTTCAGGGAGGTGATGATAGTAAGAATGGGAAGCTTTTCTACAGGCCCAAAGTGCTATCCAGCTGCATTCTTAGCTTTAGGGTTGGTTGGTGGAAGCTAGTGTTTTGCTAAGCTGATAGAGTCTGAAGATTTTTATCTATTAGTCACAGGATGAGTTCTGACCAGGGGTGGACAAGGAATGGGTATTACAGGCTCTAAAGCAACCTGAAATGAGGTAATTAGCTTTGGGCTTGCACCATCTCAATGTCTCCACATCACTGAGGTTTTAGTCAGTCTCTGTGGAAACAGCTTCTCTGCAGAAGTTCTCAGTCACAGTTCTGCTGATGACTCACCAGCATGTTTGTGCATGTGGGGCCAAGTTTTATTTATTAGATAGATAAGGGCCTTCATATCTAGAAAGGCTTATTTCTAGGATCTTGTGTAGAAATGAATGAGTAGTGGGCAGGACCATTTTCTCCAGGATAGGGGAATAATAATAGACACTAAGAAAGAAAGTCTTGGATCGTATCAAACTATTACTCAGCATGAATCAGCTCTAATTCCCATACTTGGCTCCCTGTACCTGACATACATTTACAGGGCTGTAGTGGGATTATGTTACATTGTAAATAATTGTCCTGCCTACCGGTTTAATAAAAAAAACACTGATTGGCCTAAGGCAGACAGGAAGTGCAGGTGAGGCTACCAGACTAAGAAAATTCGGGGAACAAGAAGAACAGAGCAAAGATACCAGAGAGACACCATGATGAGATACCAACAGGCACAGAGGGAAGGGATTGAAATGCTGCTCTGACAAAAAGTACCAAGCCACATGGCTGAACACTATAAGAATCCTGGATTAGATAAGAATTAAGAGTTAATAATATGTCTGAGCCATAGGTCGATCAGCATAAAATTAATACAAGTATGTGTGTTTCTGTGGGACTGTGGGACTCTGAGACTGCGGGACTGTGGGTCAGAACCTCAGGGCTAGGTCGGAAAGGCCAGGCCAGAAACTTAATACCACACAGGTGTCATGTAATAGGATTACCATATCCTAAAATTAAAATTATTCACAAAAGTTTGGCCTAATGGAGTGAAGATAACAGGCAAAGAAAGCATGTATTTTATACAACTGAAACGTATATATTTTTAACTGAGTTGACTATGTTTGGCCTATACTTACAGTTATTTATAGTCTATGAATTGTCTGATATGTTTAAATAGGTAGAAATTGGACTTTAGAAAGATTCACTACAGTAATGTTCTTTTTTATTAGCAAAAACCATAAATTTTTAATTTTTTTTAAATCCCAGATGAGTATATTAAAGGACCTCTAAGAAGCTAATTTAATCAGAAAATATCAGTACTTAAAGTATAAAACATCATGAATGTTGTTGTTATTACAAATATCTATCTATATCATTTGAATAAGAAAATTAACTCAAATCTTTGAGTATTTCTAGTTAAGAGTAATTAGATTTCATATTTATTTTTTAAACTTAATTATTTTGTTTTATCTGAATTACATTGAATAATAAGAATACATATGTAACAAATATTATATTAATAAAACAGGTAAATACATTAATAGTTTTTGTTTTTTAACCAAATTTACTTTATTATAGAAAACACCTTGAATTTTTGTTGACTTTAGAAAAAACATCCAGGTTTATAAAGCATCTAGAGCAGAATAAAGTTTGCCCTTTATAACTTGAATAATTTTAAAGCTAAAAACAGAGATGAATAATTCTTTCAAAAAGACCACTATGAGGTAAGATTATCTCTAAGCTCTAAGATGTCTTTGTAAGCCTTAAAGCAGGTTTTAAAAATGACAATTTCTAAAAAATGTTTAAGGTTGTCACATAAGCCTGGCTTATGATAAGCTCTTGAAATAACTTGCTTATCATTTGTTTTTTTTTAAAGTTATTTTTATTTATTTATTTTGTGCATTGGTAGTTTAGCTGTATAAGGGTTTGGGTCCCCTGGAACTGTAGTTACAGAGAGTTATGTGTAGCTGGAAGTTTCTCAGTTATGCCTGGCCCTGTAGCAGCTTATAAAATAATCACTCAGAGGCTTAATATTAATTACAAACTGTTTGGTCTATGGCTCAGTCTGTTACTAGCCAGCTCCTAGATCTTAAACTATCTCATTTCTACTAATCTATGTATTTCCATTGGCTGGTGGTTTACTGGTACAGTCACATTTTGTTTCTTTGGTGGCTGGATCACATCTTCCATATTCTTCCCCTCTTCTCCCTGTATTTCTCCTTGGATTTTGAGTCTGCCTCTAAGCTGCCTTGCCATAGGCCAAAACAGCTTCTTTATTAACCAATGGTAGCAACACATTGACAGTGCACAGAAAGACCATTTCACAGCAGTTGTGACCCAACCTGTGGATGCTGGGAACGGAACCTGGGTTCTCTGGAACAGCAGCCAGTGCTCTTAAATGCTGAGCCATCTCTCCAGCTCCCCATTTGTTTGTTTGTTTTTGTTGTTGTTTTAAAATAGTAGTGGTCAAAATACCTTTAAAATCCTTAAAAGACTGATATTTATATACATACTGACATACATACAAAACATGTAAAAGCATAGACATAAGTCCTCTTCTTGATTGTTGAGTTTAGTATCTCACAGGAGGGTAATTAATACAGAAAAAAAGTATCCTTGAGTAGGAGCAACCAAATTTTAAAGTTAACTTACACCTGAAGCAACAGAGATCATGTTATAGAATCAGAACTGAGATGGGGCATTGACCAGGATTGTATAACTATGGATATGTTACCCTCTTTAAGAGTCAAATTCTCTCTCTCCCACCATGGAAAGTAGTTTTCTATTGTGGCTTAGGAAGTGTAGGGCATCAGGTTTTACAATATCCTTTCTCAGAATATCAAAGTACTTTTACATATGATCCAGAAGCAGAGTGTGGCTGGGCCAGGAAATGTGTTTCTAGTGTCAGGGGCTCGTTAACATTTAGGGAGTCTCTGGTCAGACAAAAACAGAAGCAAAGGAGCACAGAAGCCAAGTTTAATAGCATCCGTCATCCACGTGGCAAACAAGGAAGTTGGCCAGCAATGTTTGAAGCCTGTCTCAGTGTGAATCCCAGGGATGCTGGGGGACAGACTGGGGGCTTCATGACAAAGCTGGGGGCTTCTTCAACAGCCAGAGGGGTTCCTTCCCTGAGCTTTGGGAACCTAACTCAGGACAAACTGAGATTTCTGGCTTTGAGGCTGGCAGGGATTTAGGACCACCCTGTATAATAATGACACTTCACTGTAAGCAAGAGTCAAAAGAAGAAAAATAAGCCACCCACGGAAACCGGTTAGACCTAGAGGAGACAAAGAAGCCAGAGGAAGAGACAAAGAGGGTTATTTTAGAATTTATCTTTAGTGCTGATACAAAATTAACACTTTAAAAATCAGTTTCTTATTTAAGCATCTAATTTAACTCACCTGTGGTTTAGAGCCCTTTACTATTATGAATTACCAATTTTATCAGGTTTTTTTTTTTTGACAATTTTACATTATAATTAAAGCAGGCTTTGTGATTGTGACTTTAAACTTTGATTGCCTAGGCCTTTATGAGTGCAAGATAAACCAGTTTGGCTATGGCAAATGTTCCCTCTAAGGGAATGATGAAGCTAGGCAATCCCCAAGAACTTGTCCCATATAAAGCCTGTTGGAATTCCAAAGGGTGATCATCTCCAAACACTTCCTTCTTGGAAGCTTTGTTCACCATTTTCCTTTGTCTGAAAAGTTGCCTGCCAATGCGAGGGAAGGGATGTTTATTTTAAGTCAGGTTTATGTGCTGCTTCAGGGACCAACTGACTCCGCTTTCACCTGAGACCATCTTCTGATAACCCACTGGGTCTTCGGGTTATCCTGCATGTTCATGAAAGCAAGAGAAAGGGGTGATGTTTGCTAGGTTTCCCAATGATTCTGTTGTGTGTCATGAGTTGTTCCCTGATAGTACCACATTTTTGGGTGGAAGGGCATGAGTGCCTTCTATTGTTGGTACCTATATAAGCAGGTGTGTGCTGCTTTGAATGAGAATGGCCCCATGGGCTCATATATTTGCATGGTTAGTTGATGAGGGGATTAGGAAGTGTGGCCTTGTTGGAGGGAATATGACCTTAAACCAAATATTTTGAAAACAGACCAGAAAACAAAGCTATCTAGATTGGATCTTTAATTAATCAGCTCAGAATAAACAAATGAACCATGGGCCAGACCAAGGGAAGTCTGAGTTCCCTGGAAAGAACTCACCAGCCATCTTGAGCAAATGACACCAGATGGCCAGGACTCAGTGGGTCCTGACAGGTGCCTGGCCGGCTCCCATTCAGATTTTCTTCAGTGAAAAGTGGTTCATACTTAGGAGTCCAAAGTTTTGGCAACATAGCTGTCAATGCAAAGCATAGCTCTCACGTTTAATGGAATAAAAGACAGTTTATTCTAGAGCCAGATCTGAATGGCCACAGTCTAGAAGCACAGATTTTGGTTACTTCAAATTCTGCATTCCAACATGGAAGCAGTTTCATAGTTTCACAGAAAAAGTCCTAAGTTCAGGCCATTTAAAATCATTGGTAGGTACATCGGAGAGGCAGTGACAGTGAGGTGGGGAACATCTATACGCCTCAGATTTAGCTGGTGACATGTTTAGCCTTGGGTTGGTAGATACTATTGGTTTTCTAAGTTGATAGATTTCAAAAAGGTTTTATCTGTTAGTCACAAGAAGTTAGTTCTAACACACAAAAGTGGGCAACACACGCAATACCAACAATGGAGACATTTGGGAGCAAAGTTAGCCTGAAATGAGCTGATTAGCTTCTGGACCTTCACTATTCTAAACTCTGTACACCACTATAGTGCTAGTCAGTCTGCATAAACGCAAGCTTCTCTCCAGGAATTATTGTTCACGCTATCGTGTTTCTGGCATGGCAGGTGCTCTAAGAATGTAAGATAAAAGAGAATGTCCCTGTAATCTAAGAGTTCACCATGGGAGGAGAAAGGCAAAGGCAATTAGAATGAAAAGTTCTGTGATCACCTAAATCCTCATAAAGCCAGAAGTTAAGAGCACCCATGAGACCCGATGGAAGCTTGGACTCTGTAGACTGCTTACAGCCTCTGTGAGTAATGTGCCACACGCCTGATTTCCTGCAGCCGGCTGCCTCTGCCATCTCAGAGCTCAAGCACCATAGACTCCTCATCCCAGTCTTTGGCTCCTTTCTTGGTCGGTTTCCTTTTTCTTGTCCCTTCTACAGCCCTGACTCTGCTGAGACCCTTCCCTCTTTCAGTCTGGCTTTATCCTGGGATCTCAAAACTGCCCTTCCCACCACCCACAAGCTCTTGGTCTGGTCAGTTCTGTATCTACTTCCTAGAAAATGCCCTAAGACATTATTTTGTCTTTTCAACACTCAGCCTCTGAATGCACAGGTGCAGTGTATAAAATGGACTGTGAGCTCTGCTCCTGTGGCTGACCAATCAGAGCACTCTACTGTGTGCATTTTCAAGAATGTTTTTCACCCTAAGAAATGATGAATGATGGCATCATGAAAGCTATTTGAAGGTCCTAAGGCACCTTGTAGCATGAGAAAAGGTTTGATGTTAGTTTATTGATATTTTATTGTTTTTAGCTATGTTTTCTGTCTGATAGATTTATTAACCAGTAGATTTGATGAAGCAGAAAACACAATTCTATATCTTTAAAAGCAAAGTAACAATACCTAATTAATATTTTTCTTTCAGCATTTTCAAGATTGTCAGTTGTATATTTTGTTAGTAGAGAGCTTTTGTTAGTAATCAAAAGAGGTTTACAATTGATTTTTATAACTTCTTTTGAGTATCATACAGTCCAAAAGAAGAAAAGAGAAAAAAAAAAACCTGCAGAAAAATAACAACTACAAATATTCACCCAAAACAACAATGCCTGTTGCTCAAGAAATAATTTCAGGGCCTGGAGAAGGCCCAGTAAATTAATCCCTTTGCTTTTCTAGAGGACCCAGGTTCAATTCCCAGCACCCACATGGTTTGCAACCACCTATAACTTTACTTCTAGAGGATCCCAAGCCTTCTTCTGGATCCTCATGGTGCACAATATGCATGCACATAAACGAACACATAAAATAAATTTTTTTCTTTTTCAAAAAGGAGAAAATGCAAAGAAGTTAGGGGAGCTGGCAAGCAAATTATAAAACAGAGGTTTGGGCATTTGAAATGTGTCTCAGGGATGTGTCTCAATGCAAGCACAGATATTTCTCTTCCCTACTTCCTAGTATAATATGCAGCCAACAAATGTGTTCCTCTAATACGCAAACAACATGTTGAGTCACCCACTGGAATTTAATTCATTTGCAGATGACTATAGATATCCAAATGAGATCAAAGTGTTTTTTCCATGGCTCTTTGGGCAGTGCCCTAAATTTCCTTCAAGTCTAGCCAGACATGAAGCATACTTGTTCACCATGGAGAGAAAAATGATAACTTTAACCAGAAAACTGGGGAATCACAGCCATTAGAAAGTGAGTCTCTGTTGTGGGATTATGCTGGTAATGTAAATATTTGTCCCGCCTATGGGTTTAATAAAAAGCTGATTGACCTCCCCAAGTACCCAGCAATACCACTTCTGGGTGTATACCCTAAAGATGCACAGTCACACTCCAAAGGCATTAGCTCAACTATGTTCATAGCAGTGTTATTTGTAATAGCAAGAATCTGGAAACAACTTAGATGCCCCTCAACTGAAGAATGGATTAACAAACTGTGGTACATCTACACAATGAAGTACTACGCAGCAGTAAGAAAATTTGATATCCTAAAATTTGCAGGCAAATGGATGGATTTGGAGAATATCCTCCTGAGCGAGTTATCACAAACCCAGAAAGATAAGCAGGGAATGTATTCACTCATTAGTGAACTCTAAACAAACCAACAAACAAACAAGAAAAAAATAAAGCATGCCCAAGCTGCAAGCCACAACCACTGAACAGCTTGGAATCAGAAACACCTTGGACTGACACCTTGGATCCCACTCCCCCTAGAGGAACACCTGACTCAGTCTTGAGGTTGTGGGGAGAAAACTGAATCTGCCAGGAGTGGAGACTGAACTAAGCAATACTGGGTCAGTGGGACCATGGGACTGCCTGCTCCCTGTCCAGGGAGGAGATGGGGAGTTGTGGAGAAGAAAGAATGACCTGATGTGGTGGGAGGGGGAAGGGACCTTGAATAAGGATATACAAGGATAGAAAGTGTGACTTCTTTGTTCATAATAATAAAATAAAAATTTTTTTTTTTAAAAAAAGCTGATTGACCAAAGGCAAATAGGAAGTGTGGGCGGGGCTACCAGGCTAAGAAAACTCAGAAACATCTCAGAGCAGAGACACAGATACCGATGCTGGAGTCACTGGAGCTGCCGGGATACACAGAGGAAATGCTGCTCTGAGAAAAGGTACTGAGCCGCACGGCTGAATAAGATGAGCTGAGTTCAGATGAAGGAGCTAGCAAATTATATGCCTGGGCCTTAGGTCAATCAGCATAAAAATAATATAAGCCTGTGTGTGATTATTTGAGGCAAAGCGGGGCCAAGAGTGAGACTAAACTTTTGGTCCAGGCCCGGAAAGTCTGGGCCAGAACCATTTACAACAAGTCTCCATTTGCAGTTTCTTTTTGGGAGTAGACATGAAAATGCCCTAAATCCCAAAAAGTTCCAGAGCCAGTCTTAAGAAAAGTGAAGTGCTTTCAAATATCAAAATTATAAACTATTACTTGTTCTTTGATTTCTGCATGAGCCCTTTGGTCCCATCTTTGAGATCAGAACCTTGGTCTGTTAAAGCCAGGAATCCTGAGACAGCATGATGTGGTCAGGGGGCTCCACACTCTGACCTGGGAGCCTGCTGAAGGCTGCCCAAGCAGGGCATCCTAGCCAGGGAAGATGCCTTTCTGCTTCCCCTCCTGGATGAAGGCAGTTTACTGAGGAACTTGTGCTTTGGAAAGGCAGCCCTCTGCTTTCTACACATAACCAAACTTCTTTGTTAAATGAGGGGATCAAAACCATGCCAAAATGTCCCTGTGGAATAATGTCTTTGTCTTTGGTTTCTAACTTTCTGTCCTAATGGATGTAGGTGCCACCAGCTGTCATCATCCCTATAAAACATACTGATTTCAGTGTGGGAATGCCATCAGCTCATTCTCAAGATGACATAGCATTAGAAAGAATAGATCTCTGGCAAAGACAAGTCCTGGCTATAGCTTTGACTTGTCTGCATGGAATCTGTGCTGTAGAATCCTCTCAGGTATCAGACTTCCATAGACAAGCTGGAATCGAGACCCTTGCCCAGTACCTTCTCTGCTTCTGCCTCGGAAGGAGAAAGGTGTCTTTGCACCCCACTTCTCATGACCCTGTCTTCTAGCTGGCCTCTTCCCTAGTTCTTTCAATAAAAACATGTCCCTCTAATGCACAAGCTACCTCTGAAATCTGCCTTCTCTTTCCTCAGGAGGCTTACCTGTTGCAATGAAAGTCACCTAAGCTGGTCCTAGTATACATGGGTCACAAGCATGTTACAGATCTCAGCCGAGAGTTACTGTGGGTTGGTGGCTCATGCTTGTTTAACCCTGAGTGTTGTTCAGTTTTTAAGTGTTTCCATAATACACATAACTTACTATTTTTCATGAGTTTTATTTTTACCTATACCTCCTAAGACTAGCTGGATGTACAAAACTGAGACAGATATTTGTGAAAATTTCCTTCCGTGCACTCATTTTTCTACATTTCTTATTGACAAAAATAAGGACTAGAAAAGAGCTAGTCTGTGCTCTCCCTCTGCCTGATCTCAAACATTCTTGAGAAATCTCTGGCCATATGTGGTCTGGCTATCTCTATCTCAGTCAGTAGAACATGAGACTCTTAATCTCAGGGTCTTAGGTTCATGCCTCACATTGAGTGCCATTTGTAGCCAGAAGTTTTTCTGACCCATCTGGGCCCATGGTTCAGAGGAATCTTTCCTATCCTTGGTCCTGCAACTGCTTATGAAATAATTATTCAGAGGCTTATATTAATTACAAACTGTTTGGTCTGTACCTCAGGCTCTTATAAATCAATTTCTATTACTCTATGTATGAACATGTGTTCCAGGGCTTTATCTGTGTTCCATTACATCTTGCTTCCTTGGGCAGCAGCTTGCGGCATCTCTCCCTGACTTTTCTCCTCTTCATTTTTCTCTTTGCTTGGATTTCCCACCTGCCTCTAAGCTGCCTTGCCATAGGCCAAAATAGCTTCTTTATTAACCAATGGTAACAAAATATATTCACAGTATACAGAAAGATATCCCACATCAGCCATACTTGTTACTTTCTATGAGTCCATACAAATAGAGCTAGTCTGTCCCTCTTTGCTTGAGTCATTTTGAGATCCATGTCGGGGTAGGACATGTTCATGTTTGGAAAACTAGGATGATTCTGTAAGGGGTCATGGAAAATGCCTAATGGCATTGCATAGGCCCGGTCCGACTGTCCTCACACCTCTAACACTGTTCTCCAATCTACTTTATCCAATATGACAGTTCTGCAGAATGCCCAGGAAGGCTATCATTGGCAGAATTTTATAGACACTGTTCCACCAGACTGAACACTTCCCTTCCATTGCCTTGCAAATGTCCCCATATCCACTACCATCTCTCAGCAGTAATTACTTGATCATCTAAGCCACCCAACAACAAACTGAGTCCTGTAAGATTAACCACACATTGCTGATCACTCATCTCCCCACTGTATATAAACATAGGGTCTCATGCTGCATGAGTCTGTATAGCTCTGTGCCCACTGCTTAGTATATTGCTCCTCATGCACCAAAGCATACAGTAAAGATTTGGAAAACAAATTGGTGAAGGAAGGAATAAATAAATGATGATATGAACATGAATATCACATGACTGACTTAGTCACTATTAAAACAAATCACACGCACTAGCATTGCTATAGAAAGAAGCACAGGTCATGTTGAGTGAAAAAATAAATTCTTAGAAAACATCAGTTTAGGGATAAAGAGACAGCTCAATCTAATTGGTAAAGCTTGCCTGTGAGCATGGGGAGTTGAGTTTGGATCCCCAAAACCCACGTCAAAACTAGGTAGGGTGCTGTATGCTTGTAGTGCCAGTTATGGTGAGACAAACAGCTGCTCCTTGAAACTCCCAGGCCACAAAATCCTGAAAAACCAATGAACTCCAAGTTTAGTGACAAACCCTGTCTCAGAAATTCAAAGTGATCAAAAAAAAAAAAAAAAAATAGGTCTGATATCAACCTCTGGCACCCTCACATGTGCATGCTCATGTATGCACACACATGCACACGCAATCACATACACTGTATGCACACACAAATACATATACACCAACCCAAGCCAGTTATAAAATTTATGTCTTTATAAAAAGATACCAGGAATTTACCATCTGGAAGATATTTGCTAAAATATGCATAAATATTAAGGCAGAAATTAGAAGATGTAGGTTTGATACTTTTTTTTTCTTTACACATTTCCATAATGCTTGAGTATTTCATATGGAAACAAGTCATGTTTACATAAACCTCCCATTAAAAACAAGTTGCAAATTTGAGGATGATCTACAGATGCAGAGATTAGCATTTTGTTCTGAAGCCTGCAGGATAGAAGCTCCTGAGGGGTGTGTGTGTGTGTGTGTGTGTGTGTGTCTGTGTGTGGAGGGGGGTGGCATCAGCTCCCTACCCCCCACTAGGATGCCTTCCTGGGATACAGGAGGTAGTGCTTACATGCAGTGACCAGAGGAATGGGGTCTCCATGTGCCTAACACATTCGTCCTAATTAAGAGCTTGTTTTCCCCGTCTCTACAGGAGATTTCTGCTGCTTCCTAATGCAAAATACAAATAAACCAAAGTGAAAGTGACAGCTGTATACAGTATCCTGGGGGCTGATTGTCCCTTTTATTGTTTGAAAAATACATAAGTGAACCCAGAGATGCTGTCTCCATAGATAGAAGTCCTGGCTTTAACGCTTTTCCAGTCAGAAACCCCATAATAATATGCATATTACTTTGTCCAAGGAAATGCAGTTTTGAAATCTTGTCCATGTGACAGCAGGCCAGGGTTACCTCTGGAACAGCTCCTGTCAGTGAGGAAGCTGGGGTTCGGGACTAGAAAACACACAGAAAGTCTCACTTGTACCAGACAGGAAAGAAAAGATAGGCACAACCCAGGTATGCTTTAATAGGGGAAAACAAATAACACTGTGCATTGTCCTATTTCAGAAAATAAACTAGAAGCTAAGAAAAATGAGCCCAACCTCTTACCAATGTGAGCAAAATACACAAGACATTACTGAGTGTGAAAAACAAGTCGTGGAAAGACTCAGGTAATTCTATTTTTGGCAGACATGCATGCACACACACACAAAGCTGTGTTATATCACACAGGATTGATATGTGTAAACATGTAGAAAATTCTAGAAAGGTACAAAATACTGAAAAGCTTTCCCTTTTGGGTAGTGCAAAATCTTCAGTGAGGGACCAGGATTGAGTTCAAATTAAAAGCCAGTGTTAAGACCTTAGAATTTTTATAAGGAAAGCTAATTTTTCAAGTTATGTAGCACTTCAAATGCATCTTGCTACTGCTTGACACAAAGGATATAACCAGGAGGTAGAAGTTGATCTATTTTTTAATGTGCTGCTTTAATTAGATTTAAAGGTGTTGTCCATGTTATCATATATGTCAAAGATGTGCAGTAAGAGAGAATTGCCTTTACCCATTTGTACACTTTTGAGCCAGCTGGAAAGTGAGAAGAGAAAAGGTTAATATTAGAGAGCAGAGCTTCCGTGAGGCCATCTGCTACACAGCTTCCACTGGACCTGGGTCCACTGCAGCCCAGGTAAAGCACACTCCACCTTCACCAGCCTCTAGTAGTACATATAATATGAGTGTTTTAAATATTCCATTCACTCCTCGTAGGAGCCAGTATGATGAAAGAAAAAAAAAAAAAACCTTAAATGTCTTACCTATTAGGAGAACATGGGTTCCTGGCCAAACAATCTGATAACTGAGAAATCCAATTGACTGTCTCTGAAGTGGAAAAATGGATTTGAACAGAGATGAAGTTTGGGCAAGACTTTCAGCAGCTTGGTCAATAGGCCAGGAGCGTGCTGGAGAGGGCAGGGCAGATAAGTGGGTGAGAGGTTGGGATTTGGATCTGTTGCCTCTTTCCTCTGCTGTGAAACCCTGGAGTTATCTACAATCTTGATTTCACTTTCTTCCTGGCAAGTCCTTGTACACAAAACCAGGATGACTTCAGCAGGATGACTGTTAGTCACTCTTATTGCTGTGATGGAACATGTGTCCAAGACAACTTATAAAAGGAAGGATTTAAGTGGGGCTTGGCTATAGTTTTAGAGGGTTAGAGTCCACAGCCATCATGGTAGGAAGAATGACAGCAGACAGGCATGCAAAAAAAAGAGTAAGTCTGGGCAAGGCATGGGCTTTTGAAACCTCAAAGCCTACCGCTGTGACACAGACACACTTCTTCTAACAAGGCCATACCTCCTAATCCTTCCCAAGCAGTTCCACTAACTGGGGACTAAGCATCGAAATATATGGGCCTATGAGGTCTCAGGCCCAGATCACTTTCACTGTGATGGGCCAGAAAAGGTTTCTAAGGGGGTGGCTACTATAATTTGTTTTAAATGATGATCAGGACCCTGAAATATGCAAATAGTTCCCCTTCTTCTCTCTCTCTTTTGCCTTAAATTCATCAATATTCATGGTAATTTGTTCTTAACACCTGCCTTACTCTTTGTCTCAGTTCATTTTCTTGAAGAGATAATGAAAATTCACTGTTGTTCTTAAGGCCCAATGAGGGTTCAGTGCCTCTTATTTGGGGATGGTTTCCAGATCCTCTGCTCAGGCTTCATTCCCAAGACAAGCACTAAGGCTCTATCACCCATACCTATGTAACCTTGGGCAGGTGGTTAACACAAACCAACAAACAACAACAATAACAATAACAAACTGGGGTTCAGTTTCCTTCTCAGTTCCCAGCAGACATGAGTTCTCAGTGTCCTCTTGTGTCTCCCTGTGGAATGTACACCCCAAATGTACCCATGGAGCAGGATGTCCTGACTTTGTTTCCTAGATGGTTCAAAAGGTCCAATCACACATTACATGGGGCTTGAGAAACCTCACAGAAGAGAGGGAGAAAGAGTGTAGGAGCCAGGGGGGTGAGGACAGCAGGAGAACAGCCCACACAGTCAACTAATCAGGGCTCGTAGGAGACCACAGAGACTGAAGGGACAATCCTGTACGGAGGTCTGTGCTAGGTCCTCTGCAAATATGTCATGGTTGTTAGGCTGTGAGACTCTTAACAGTGGGAGTGGGGGTGTCTCTGACTTTTTTCTCTGCTCTTGGGACCCTTTTCCTCCTCCTGGGTTGCCTTGTTGAGCCTTGATATGAAGGTTTGTGCCTAGTTATTGTTTGGTTGATATCCCTGGGAGTCGTGGTTTTTGTTTTGTTGTGGTGGTGGTGTTTTTTGTTTGTTTTAAGGGAAGCACAGGAGCAGTGGACTTGGGGAAGTGGGGGGTGGCTAGAAGGAGTGGAGAGAGGGGAGGGTTTGGGCCAGAATAAACTCCAATATGTTCTATGTTTCTGTTGTCTGATTAAAATGTTATATTGAGATCTTCTGTCTTGCCTGCTCCCAGCCTCTTGATGAATCCTCCTCCTGAGTTCTCCAGAACCATATACATGTACTGTCTTTATTGGATAACACAGGGGTTTGGGATCAGGAACGGCTCCTCTTCATGAACAGGGAGGAGAAACAGTAGTAACAACAGCAAGACTGAAGTGTCAGAAGAGTTCCAGGGAGCTATAGGGGTAGAAACTGTGGGGTCAGAAGCAGCTAAGATGATGGAGGTCAGAGGAAGTCCCTAAAACCAAAGATGAGAGACTGCAGCTTCAGTCTATGGTAATGTTCCAGGAACCTGCCAATGGCCCAGTACTGTAATGTTGGCTATGCTAGGAGTCAGTGGCTCCAAGGGCTGTGACACTGGCCATCCCAGCTGCTGCCAACGCTGGCTACTGCTTCAAGACACTATTATCCACTGAGTGTATGACACTGACAGACAGTCTAGAGCTTGAAGATAGAACCAAGTCCAGCTCACAGGCTTTTGGCATTCAAGAACTACCCACACAGAGCAAGCTGTCTCATCTGGACAGAGCAAAAGGCCTTCTAACAGTTGACTGCTGACAAACCACCTGTCTGAAGGTCAAGTTAGGAGCTCACAAAGAGCCAGAAAGCTATATGGATAAGGTCCCTTCAATGCCTTCAGCCTGAGGCTGATTTTATGCAGAGGGAGAGGCAAGTGGGTTTTCATAAAAATACTCGTGGTCTTTCCTGGCTGGAGACACAGGGAGGCGAAATCCATGCCTTTGACTCAGTTTTGAGATGTGGAAGAAAAAGTCTAGGGTTTCTAAAGTACAGGCTGTGAAGTAGACAGAGACCTGCCAGGTGGCAAGCAAAGCGAATGGATGATTCACAGAGAATCTGTGGTCAGTATAGCCAATGCCACAACAGCCTGCTAACAAAGGAAGGAGCATCCATTGTACAGATATGACTCCAGCACCCTTCGGCACTCACAGTGTTCACATGTAATCTAAGACTGCTGGTGGGGAGGCACTGACTGAGTACAAGCCTGGGATGATTCAAATGATGACATTAACCCACGAGAATTTTATAGCAGCCAGAAAAGCTATCCCCAACAAAGGAAAACAAATCAGGTCTTCACTCCAGAGAAACTGCAGCAAAGAGACAGGAAGACAGAACTGAGATGGATAAATCTGGAAATGAAAGAAAACCTCATAGAACAGACTTAGCTGCATGAACATGGCAGAGAAAGTAAACAATGTGAGATGAACAGAAATCACAGACCAATAGACAGGTAAAGTGTAAGAGCTCCAATCTATATCACTGAGAGAAATTAAGACCTAATTAAAAGAAGAAATAGACCACGTTCATGGGTCCAAACTCTTCAGTACAAACAGATGTCAGTTCCTCCAAAATTTGACCTGTAAATTACTAAAATTTACATGGAGTCACAAACAGTCTTTTTGGGGCATTCGAGTGCAACATTACCTATTAGTTTTTCCCTAGGTCTGAATATCTTACAACACAAGGTAAAAAGAGAGTTTGTTTTACTCACAGTGACAGCGATTCCAGTCTCAATCCTCACACCCTGCCTGGATTCGGAGGCAGCAGAATATTGCTGTGGTGACATGTGGTCGGAGGAGGGTCTGGATGCCTCATGGTAGACAGAAGCAGGGGTCTAGGGAAGATCCAGGAATAGGCATCTGGCTCCTATAGTTTCTAAAGTCTTCCAAAGTGGACCCATAGTAAGTCACTAAACATGTGACAAGTGCATTGTGGGTATGAAGATATTTCATAGTTAAAACATAATTCATGACAAGCCAATTTGGAAATGAAATAGGAGACCTAAAAAATTGAGATATTCTTGAAGAAAGTGAAAGGACAAGTTATATCAAGTATTAGGTTCTTTGAGCTACAGCAAGTTTTACAGTTCAGCGTTGAAGCAGAGAGAGACAGAGAATCAATAGGCAGATGACAGTACACAGAAGCACTCACATACACTCGGGTGTAAAGCCTGGCTAGAAAAAGTCCAGCTACAGAGGTGTAGGAAAGGGATGTGCTTTCTCAGTGGCATTATAACCAGAAGACAGCCAGTGCAGAATACTTGATCTTATTTCTCACACTCAGGAATCCATCCTTAGCAGGTATTCAGATGGTTCAGTTAAGAGTACATTCTGGCCAGGCAGTGGTGACACATGCCTTTAATCCTAGCACTCAGGAGGCAGAGGCAGGAGGATCTCATTGAGTTCTAAGCCAGCCTGGTCTACAGAGCAAGTTCTAGGACAGCCAGAACTACACAGAGAAACCCTGTCTCAAGAAAACAAGACAACAACAAAGCACATTCTGTGTAATGCAGACACTGAGAACCACACTTGGGTCCTCTGGGACAGCAGTGTGTACTCTTAATCTCTGAGCCATCATGCTACCTCCAAACTCATAAATACTTTAAGAAAGGGAAGAATGAGGCCTCAAAGTCTCCTTTTAGGAATAAGCTATTGGAGTAGATGGCAGAGAAAAATATTAGTTCAGATCATGAGGAAGCTGGGTGCTCAACCTTGGTCCATTCAAGCTCTGATCATCTACCCTGAAAAACAGCCAACTCCATTCAGGCTTGCTCAAGCCTCTGGCAGATTTTGATTTCTTATAGCCAGTTTATACCCTAATTTTTATCAGGTCAGAGTTCCATTCAACACTAGTTCTCAGCTAGCACCATGAGACCTACTGATTGGTGCTGTGTAATAATCCTATACACTGTGAATATATATTACTCTCATTGGTTAATAAAGAACTGACTGGCTGTTAGCTAGGCAGGAAGTACAGGCAGGACAGCCAAACTAAGAATGCTGGGAGGAAGTAGGGCGGAGTCAGTGGAGTCTCCAGGAGATGGAGAAGCAAGAGGGACATGCTAAGAGAAGGTACCAAGCCATGTGTCAAATTGTAGATAAGAAATGTGGGTTGATTTAAATGCATGAGTTAGCTAGTACCAAGCCTGTGCTATTGGCTGAACATTTATAATTAAGACTCTTGAGTGGTTAATTGGGAACTGGCAGGTGGGACAAGAACCTTCAGCCTACAGATTGATTCCAGGGATGGCAAGAGAAATCATGACATGGAAAACACAGGACTGTCGTGCACCAATTCAGATTGTAAGAAAAGAAACTGAGCCAAATATCGGGGGAAGGCTGAAATATCAGAGAGAGGAAGCACCACAGTCAATTTTCACCTAGCTGTCTTTCAACTTCCTCAGCCTCACTCCTCATCACTTCTGCCTCTGCTGGGTTCCTATGAGGCCTTATAAACCCTTCTTCCCATCAGCTGAATCTCATCCAAGTTAGGATTAAAGGCATGAGCTATTCTATTTTGTAGCTAGCCTTGAACTCACAGAAACAGAGGAAGTTCTGTCTCTGGAGTAATGGGATTAAGGGTATAGGTCACCACTCCCGATTTTCCTGTGCTAGGATTAAAGGCGTTTGCTATTAAATCTCAGCTGTTTGTCCTTGTACTCAAGGATCAAGAAATTCCTGAGCTGTCTGCCTAGGATTTGACTGTGTGCTGTCTCCCCAATATTCCAGTTATATTAAATATGTAATATATCACCACAGGACTGAGTAAAGAGATTCTAGACAATGAATCAAAAGAAACATGGTGGCTGCTAGGGACAACTACAATGGGCAAAGTCCATTTTCTATTCCCTGGAAGAACTCAGGTCAGCTGCTAAATTTTCGAGAACTGCCACAGCTCCGGGCCTTTCTTGTCCTAAGGAAGGGCAATATTATGGTCACTGTCAAAATAAATGCTAAATAAATACATATATATGTTGGTTTCGAGCATGAGAAGAGACACACACACTCGCATTACCAAGGCCACATGAGGGTTTATTTAAGAGAGTTCCCAGGTGAGTACAGAAATAGAAACAAGACAGGAGAGGAGAAGAGAGCAAACATGGGGTCTCTTTTTAAGAGAAGGGATGTGATTGGATTTACTGTAGTCACGTTTAGGGCGTGCCTCCGTATGCGTCCAGGGAGGTGCTTCTGTATGCAGCGCATGCCTCGAAGGTTTACGCAGCAGCCATGCACAGGGGTGTGCCTCTGTACGAGGTGCATCCCACAGGAGCCATGTTGGCTCAACTATGTGGAGTGCCAGGAATACTTACAATATATTTATTCAAATTGGCTGCAACCACCCTTTGCTAAGAGTGTCCTTATCGAAAGTTCTTTGTTCTTGAGCTCTGTCAGTCCAGAACCCTGGAAGGTTATTTTCTAAAACTGAACTTTCTGTGTGGAATGCAGGGTCTTGAATGAGGCACCATCAGGAAGTCAGGGTCGCTCATACTCATTTCCAAAGTCAGATTGAGTCAAGATTATTCTTAAAGTCTGCTGTGAAGCAAATCAAAGTTGTTTTTAAATACACAAATCCAATAAGCCAGTTGGACTCAGGACTAAACCTGTATCTTTTCTAGAACAACTCAACCAGAAAATCAAAAGATTCCCTAAACAGAAATGGAATTGAGCACTATCATTACTGAATTTGGCTCAAGTCCTTGGATTTTAGGGGGCGGGGAGCTTCTGTAGGGGAAGCTGGTGTTGGGAGTAGTGTGGGAAGCAGAGGTTCTGTGAGCCAATTTCTGTTCAAAATGTAAAACAAAACCTTGACATGCAGAAGCTCTGGCTGCAGATAGCAATTTAGCTATCAAAGAAGTTGACCTATATTTGTCTGTACAGGCTTTTTAATGGGGCCTCCGGAAATCAGCTACGACCAGGGAAGATTGCAGAATTTGGCCTGGTATGTAATTCTTCCCAGGACCGGCTGTGTACCTGACAGCTATGATTTGTTACAAAAAGAATGCAATGTTTTCTTCTTAGAGCACACTCCTCAGGCATAGCAAAGAAAGCATGTACCTTTCCAAACACCCACAGAAGCTAGAGTTTGATCAAGGGAAAGTTTCACTAGTGCAGACACCTAGGCTTGCAAAGAAAGCATTGTAATGCAAATGCTTCATCCTCCTGGAACTCAGAGCTATTCAAAGAGCTAGCAGGAGGAACAAATGTTGCTCAAAGCCAAAATAGGGAAATAGCCCAGCAGTGTCACAGTGGCTTGTCTCTGGTGTCAACTCAAAACAAACTCTTACCTCAAAGATCCTTTGTTCTAGAGAACTAGATGTGAGTGGCCATGGCTAGAGCACACAGCTATGGATTACCCCAAATTCCTTATTCCAGTGTTGTGACAGGTTCATGAAGGTTTTCTAGTAACAGAACAAACTACACCATAAATAAAAGGCTCCTTTCAAATACAATGGAGGACACAGAGTAGGCGGTTAAAGCAAAACAGACAGTCTCTGCTGTAGGCCTCAGATGCTGTTTGAGGAAGCTAATGGTCTTTTAAAACATTGCAAAAAGTTTCATCTGTTAGTCACAAGGTCAGTCATAGTTAGGCAGCAAGGAGGCTAAAGATAGTCTAAGAGAAACTGCAATTAGGCATGGGCCAGGGTGTTCTCATCTTTCCACAGTCTTTGAAGTTCTAACCAGTTTATCAGCTTTGCAGAAAGATCAGTAGAAGAGGTGCATTTCTTTCCAGGAACTTTTGTTCACACTGGGAGCCTCAGAGATTCCCAGAAGCAGAACTACCTTTGTGTCCTGCAGTGTCAGGGCTTCCACACTCCACACAGACAGACCCCTCCACTTCCCACTACCCCATTCACCAGGACCCTAAGATGAGATACAACATGCTTTGGGTTCCATATATGGAGCACCCAGCAATATCAGTGTTGGTAACACAGAATGTCCACTGTTCATGGATGTTTCCATGTTTTTGGTGCCTTTCACTGTACTAAGCACAGCTAGTTTGAGGGGAACAGAGAAATGAATGTGCTCACTTTTCTATAAAAGTACAAGGCTACTCAGGGACAGTTCAGGATCAAAATTGCTTAACCCCTAGCTAGGGCTGTCTGATCTAATCTGACTCTGAGGCTTCGGGGATGGATTAATTAATGAAGCTGTTAAGCCATTAGATCGATATTGTTGTGCCCAAATTCAGATCCCCAAAGAGACCACCGAAGAAGACCAGAGAAGTTCAGAATGGAACAGCAAGGCTTAATAGTGAGCATGTGCATAATTCAAGCCCAGGCAGGGAGCCTCTCCAGACTAGGAGCAGCGAGGCAAGGAGCTCCCCTGTCTTTGGGAAGCTGGCTACTTAAAGGCAAAAACCACAAGCCCTTCAGGGCAGTTGGGAAGTTGGCATGGGTGCAATTCTCATTGGTGTATTATTATTACTTTTGAAGGAGTTTTTATGGCTCATCCTTGGGGTCTGGTCACTCTGTCCTGGAGTCAAGATGTCTCGTGGTTTATCAGTTACCACTAGACACCACCAGATGGTCAGACATCCTGACTCTGTGCTCTGGAATGCCCCCCATGGCGGGGGGGGGCACCATCAACTCTGGGGGCACTTTCAACTCTGGGAACGTAAATCTGGCCTGGGTTTCATCTAATTCAAAATACTTTTGTCAAGGATATTTTTATTCCTTTAAAGAATATTGGGGGGGCGTGAGTGCTAGGGTCCCACAGATATTAGTAGGTCTAAGGACCAATAAGGATGCACCCTCTCCCTCTCAATTGTCAGCATGTAAAGCCAGGAATTCAAAACTAAGGGATGTAACAAGAGGTTTCTGGTCCCATCAAGCCAGAGGTCCAGACCTGCCTATGGCCACTCCGCCCTCCCCCCCAAAAAATGACTCAAGTGTTAAATTAATTTCATTCTGTTTGGTCTATGTCTCAGACATATTGGTAGCCAGCTCCTTCATCTTAATTCAACCCATTCCCATTAATTTGTCCTGTCATGTGGCCTGGCCCGAGGCTCACCTGGATTCCTTACATGGTTCTTCCTTGGCAGCTGGATCGAGTCTCTCCGACTCCGCCCTCCTCCTGCTTGTACTTGTACCTCAATTTCCCTGCCCACTTCTACGGTGCCTAGCATGACCAAAACAGTTCCTTTATTTAAAGAGTGATAATCACAGCATACAGAAGGACATTTCCACCTCAAAGGGACTCTGGTACCGAGAATGGGATGCTGGCCCTGGATGGAGTCATGCCATTCTGCACTTGTGTGCTACCCTAGCCATAGCTTTCTGAAAGACAATGAGGGTGTGCCTTCCACTCATCTTCCTACAAGGATGACTACCCAGTTAGATCTTAGTGACTGTGGAGATGTGGGAATATCCTAGGTTCAGAGCCTAACTGCAGTTTACCGTGGGCAGTCATCAGCCTCCTTAATAGTCATTATTTGTCTATCTGCATCTGACTAATGGGTGAAACTTTTGGGAATAGCTTAAGGGGCCACTAACTTGCATCATCTGAAAAGCTAAGAATGTCCACAGGTATCGCCTGAGGCCAACAGCAGAGATTCCTCAACTCTGCTGTCCCAGATGGACCTGCCAATCACCTGAGCAGAAAAGTTCTCATTAAGAAAAGCTTCTTGCTCTTGAGGCTTTAGATGTAGTGTAAAATCTACCTAAAACATAGTTCAGAACAACTGTACCTTTGCTGCTTGACTACTCTCTCCCTTTGAGTGTTCTAGTTGACGCTAATAAACCCTACCCATCTTCTACTTTAAGCGTGGTACAGCTCATTTGAGTTCCCCAGACATAAGGACTGGGGAGCTGGGGGTATAAGGAGTGATTCACTGTGGTTCACTTTCAGTCTGAGGTGCATATAGAGCTCATCAAAATATGAAAGATTAGCAGGAAGCACCAGATCTCTTTTTTTTCCCTAGAAATCAGCTAGCCCCTGCTTACCCAAGTGCCTTTGATCTGTCTTAGGGTTAAGAAGTTACTGAGCCAACACCTAAGGAAAAGAAGGGGTGATCTCAGTAATGGGGACTCGTGGGTAGATGCTATTCCAGACAAGCAAAAAGGCTGTAATTCTCTGAAATACTCAGACTGTGTGGAAAAAAAGGGAAAGAATTCTACTGCTCTGTGCTAAATTTGTGGGCCAGCTATTTTGCCTTTTGTCTAGGCTGACACATGCTTCTAGAAATGTGAATAAAAAGAGCCTCACTTTCGCCATCTAAAGTCTTTGAATTTTGTTGCCAGAGTGAGGGTCTTAATTCTTACAAGGGACAACGGAATGGCACAGTGGGTCGAGGGAACACCATCCTGCTCTAACACTCTGGAAGCCTCAAGAGTTTTCTTTTAATGCTCTGGGTACTTCAACCCAGGCAACACAGAAAGTAAGTCCGGGGTGAGCTAGTACGAAGCCCAGATAGACCTAAAATTACCAAGAAGGAAGAGTCAAACACTCAAGGGAGTGGGTGTGGACTTCCTGAAGAATGGCGACTGTTTTAGCATTTGCCATTTAGACAGTTCTGATGGTTCTCGAGATGCATCTGGAAAAGCTGTAAGACACTCCCCCTTTCTCCGAATTTGACAAGTGACTTTACAGGGGGCTGTGGGCACAGTTTGGACAGGATTACAATGAAACGTGCTAAAATCAAGAGTCACAAGTTGCCCCTGTTATAACCTGACCACCCACCCTTCTCCAGGAAGGCAGCTTTACCCTCAGCCACGCTGAAAGGATGGGTGGAGTAATTACCCTTTAAGTGAGACAACGAACTCTCCCTTCCCCAAATCTCCGCCTTCAGCACAGCTTACAAAGCTGGAGCTGTGCAGCTTCGTAAGCTTGTCCACTTCTCTGAATTACTCAGAAAGGCATCATTTGTCCTCTTCTTTGTTCTAAGGACACTTTCATACTGTGAGCTTCACTCTTTTTATTACGATTATCTTCCCACCATGTGGATGCTTGGCCTCCTGTGGCTGTCCTCCATGCCTGACTCCATCAACATGGCTTTCCCTCTTGCTATAATCCCCCTTCTCTACACAGCAGCTCAGATCCACAGTTTAGCTGCTTTGGAGTTTTACTTTATAACTCTAATAAAACTGTTTTCAAGCTTCTGTTTGAGACTGTTCTTAAATTTATTTATTAATGAGTCTAAGAACCCCAAGATGGGACCACGGTTTCCTTGGTAACAGATAGGAAGTCCAATGGGGCTCCCTCAGATATCTGGCAACAGCAGTGTTGCACGGAGATCTTGGGAATTTTGCTTTCTGTAGATGGGGTCTCTGGTGAAATTCCTAGAAAACTGTTTACACCTGGAGAATGGGGGACAGCTGTAAGCAAATGTTAATGTGTTGGATTCTTGATTCCCTGCTGGTGAGAGGCACCAACCAGACTCCAGGGTGAGCATCTCCTTTTCTTTCTCCTTCTAGTGTACCTCAAGACCAGGGCAAGGTCAGGATGAGAAAGCCAGGGTAGATGGTTCTGAAGGGTCCTGAACAAAGGGCCACCTTCCCTTTGAGGGCTCAATTGCTGCCTGCAGGGGGAGCTTCCCCATCTTGTCTTGGTCTCCAAAGACAGAACAAGGCAGTAAAGCCATTTGTTCCCATGAGTTTGCCTTGATGGTATCTGCTAAGCATGAAATCCATGTCTGTCCTCCAAAGCTCTGGACAGCTTGGTACCTGCCTAACTGCCCCCGTCTGCCTCCACAATATCAGCCTTGTCTCTGTTTAACTGATTTACCATGCTATACCCACCTGACCTCTACACCAGCTATTAAGCATAATCTCAAATTTACATTCTACTTATATGTTTACTTGGAAATAGACATTTAAGGGAATAGAGAGTTTAGTAATTTGCCTGAGATCACACATATAGTAAACATTTGGACAAGAGTTAAAACCTAAATTGTGAAGCTCCAGTATTTGGATCACTGTAGTGGCTTTCGACATGTTTATTGAAGGAATCAGTTTGTAAAGGAATGAATAAAATTGGTCGATAAAGGAAATTGAGGAGTGTGTGGGGGTGTTTAGTTTATACCTGTGACAGATGCTAATGTTTATTAAATATTGATTATAATAAAATTCTCTTGTTTTGCAGATAAGGAATTTTAGGCATACAAATTAGTAATGGATAAAACAGCTAACAAGTACCAGAATCTGGATTTCAAACCCTTTTAAACACTACATTGTACTGCCTCCCACATAAAATCAGGAATAACAAATGCTGGTATAAAAATGAAGAACATGCCCCACACTTGTGGATTTTGGTCACATGCGCCCAAGCACACAGACAAAGCCCTTTCAAATAAAAGAGCAAAGTGGATGGGATTTAGATTCTTCTCTCCTTTTCCTTTATAAATTCAACCCAAGTTAAGGTATAGAAAATGGCCACTGATGACGGCTGCAATCTAGCTCTGGCAGACAAAGAGTCCGTTGTTCATGCTCAGACATAAATGGTTCACATTTCAGGACAGAGACTTTCAGGAGAGCAGAGTTCAGCTTGTCTGTACCAGGTCAAATCCATTTTCCCAGATCTTCTTCCTCCAGCCGCTCCTTCTGACTGGCCTGGCCTCCATCATCTATTTTGGCCCTGGGATGTGGAGCCCAGTTAGCCCTTGTGGGATTGGTATATCTCAATTTTGGAGGCAATTGGCTTCTGACCTCAGGCACGAGACTGATGGTTCTTTTTAATTCATTCACCAAAACCCAAGCATCCATGACATGCCAGGTCATGGGCATGGGGACAAAGACTGAGCAGCACTGAGTGTCTACAGTATTAGTCCCCATGAGACAGACTGTTCCCCTTAGCAAAGAGGAACAAACCAGCACTTAATAACTAGTGGTATAATTCATTATGAAATGCTGGGACAAAGCAACATGAAATGTCACCAGAAGACTCCCTTTGCTCTTTCAGATTGTCTACTGGGTCCACCGTCATCTGATGTGGGATGTTTTTCTGTATGCTGTGAATGTATGTTCCTTCCATTGGTTAATAAAGAAGCAGTTTGGCCTATGGTAAGACAGTTTATATCCAGGTGTGAAATCCAAGACAGATAGAAGAAGAAAGGAGGGTCAGAGCAGCTGCTTCAAGCTGCTGGGGGAACAAGATGTAATGGAATACAGGTAAGCCACAAGACACATGATAAGACATAGATTCATAAAAATGCCGTGGGGCTGGAGAGCTGGCTCAGAGGTTAAGAGCACTGACCATTCTCCCAGAGGTCCTGAATTCAATTCCCAGCAACCACATGGTGGCTCACAACCATCTATAATGAGATCTGGTACCCTCTTCTGTATACTGTATATATAATAAATAAATCTTTAAAAAATAAAAAAAAAGAAATGCCTTGACTTAAGTTGCAAGAGCTAGCTAGCAAGAAGCTTGAGCCATTGACCAGTTTGTAATTAATATAAGCCTCTGATTAATTATTTAACAATGGGCTGCAGGACGACCCATGCTGAGTAAGACAGAGAAAAGCCTCCATCTACACCCATCAGTATCCTGTTATGGAAAACAGACAGACCCCAGCAGGTAGCCAGAGAAGCTACACCTTTTATCTTCCAGCTGAGAAGTAGTGCAGTTCATGGGACCAGGCTTTCCCATCCTCATCAAGCAGAAAAGGGAGCTCTGCTGGCTCAGTGGCTTTTGCCACCAAGCTAGAAGAGAAAAAACGGGCCTGGTAAAGAGTAGGAAACAGCAAAGGTGGGAGAGCTAATCGCCAGCTGTTCCCTTCTCCCTGGGTGATCTGCAGGGCATGCTTTGTCCATAGCATGGGGACAACTGAGATGAGAACACCCATCATTGGTTAGACTTGGACTAAAATTCCTGTAGGTGCTTCCAGCAGCAGCCTTTGGGAGATGGGCTGAACATCTAACTGATAATGGAGAGAAGTGAGAGCTTGACTCCTCCCCCAACAGCCAGCTGCCCTGACTGGTGTGAAGTGGGTGAGAAGACACCCTGAATGCAGGCAGGCTTGCCAAAGCTACACACAGCATAGGATAGGCTGAGATATACAGGGTGTTGGGATCCTCTGTCTTCAATTCCAGAGCATGGAGAGAGGAACTGGGAGCCCAGAGTGGACCTACAGATAGTTATTTCCCCCTTTATCCTGGACAGACTTTGTATTATCTGGAATCTGCATGTGTGGGGCTGAGGAGCTCCTAAATAATGACAGATATGAATTCGACTCAGTATTTACGTGAGACTTTTAATCTACAAGTAACTAAAATAAAGGTTGAACTGATAGACAGTCCCAAACCTAATTGTTGCTTAGCCAGGACAATTCTTTCATGTTCTAGAAGCCAGTATTGGTCCCACCAAGACTATTCCCATATTTTCCTCCACTCTCTTCTAAGTATCCCATGTCCAGCGCTGGTCACCTTTGGGCACCATCACTGTTAGGGAAGATGAACCATGACTCTGGGTCTCTGCCCTTTAAATAAGCCCATTGCCTTGATATGCCAGGGCCTGAGACTACAGGGAAATAAGAAAGAATGAAGCCCTCAGAAAGTTTACACCTCTGAGCCCACAGATCCACAAATGCAGCTCATGACAGGAATTATAACAGATTTTCAATGCTGCTTCTCTAGAGTGATGTAATAGCTGCCTGTGCAGGAAATACTCATCTTTGTGGTTTTCCTGGGGAGATGAGTTGAATGGGACAAATCTACTAAGGGTGGGGCAGTGTGTGTTTACCCAGCAAGTGGAGCATAGCCTGGTAATTCATTTCTATAAGACCCTCTGCTTAGGGATCGTGAAGACCATTTACAACTATCACTCTGTCATAAAAATGACTAGGGATCCCCAAAGGCCTGGGCCAATAACATGCACAAATAAAAACAGCCCTGCTCAGCTCCCATGATTCCGGAAATGCCAGAGCTGTGAGGAAAGAAAAAGCAGAGGAGAGGGAGGGAGAGAGAGGGAAGAAGGGGCAGGAGGAGGAGGGGTGGGAGGAGGAGGGGCAGGGAGGCAGGGGCAGGGGGCAGGGGAAAGGGTCAGGGGAAGGGGTCAGGGGAAGGATAATATAAAAGACAAGACAATTCTGAATTCCAATTTCCCCATCAAAACTGTGAAATTATAGGAGGATCAGTTTTACGTCCATAATGAAATAGTATTATTACCAGATTTATGCCAGTGACAAGTACCTTGACTTTGTACCAATAGGGGGCTGGCTAAATCAATATAGCAGCGTTATGTTATATCTTTATATTAATAAGCCATTTAGTATACAGCTTCTTGCACTGTAAATTGCATAACCTCATGACCTGACATGAAGGTTGCAGACATTTTTTTTTCAAACAGTGAAAGGTATCTGAGTGCATGACAACTAAAAATTAATTAGAAAACCAAATGGTTAATGAGTCTGAGGTATTTGTAGTTACTATCCTGGGTGGCATAGTGCTACCTCACTGAGGTCTCTGCTTTGAACACATGACATGCAGTATTTGTGTTATGGATGCTCTCACACAGTGCAGACATGGCCTGGAATACCTCAGCTCAGAATCCTGAGCAGACCGTGGTAGGAATCTCAGTGTTCCTGTGCACCTAGTTTTCTGCTCACGTGTAAACATAACAGTTTAACTAAGGAAGCAGGTGTTTAATATTTTCCCACCATCATTTCTCTGTAGGTATTGGATAAGTCCATCTTTGGTTTGCAACATGTTAGAATGTTTGATTTTAAAGGTTACAATTGAGTTGCTAACTTGTGTTTCATTTCGTTTCAATTCATTAAAGGGATGGAGAGACGTTTCAGGTGTTAAGCACTAGTAATGGTACTAATGGTGCTAATGGTACTAATCCAGTAGAGGACCCAAGTTCAGTGGCTCATGCTGTTTCCAAGTCCAGTTCCATGTAAACCAATACCACCTTCTACCCTGAAGACACTGCATATACATGGCTCCCATTTACATGCAGGCAAACACTCATACACATAAAAATAAATCTTAAAAAAGTTGATTATATAGTACTTAGAGAGATGATGGCAAAAGTAGAAAGAATACACTTAAGGAAAGCAGGTCTTATTATAATAAAACAATGACCAGACAATACTCACAAGCCTAGGGGACACAGTTCCCGATACTTAAGTTCAAGTAGAGGGAAAGGTTAAGACATGAGCTGTCTTCCTGGATGCATCTAGGAGGCTGTGTAGGGTACTGGAAGAGAGCAAGGAAAAGGGGGTTTCATTGTGCATATCTTTGCCTTTGGATTTGTCACAAAGAACACATAGTTTCAGGAATGGGTGATAAAGAGACTAACTCCCAGTCTAGCACTGCTAACTTGCTTGGTGTGTCAAGGAACAAGCGTGATCAAGGGAAAAAAGCAAGTTGTGTACCCCCCCCTCCACTTCCAACCCCCCCCTCGGCAGCTGCTCTAACCATGCCTGTTACATATGGTTCACACACTCTTATGTTCCCATTTTACAAGCTCTCACATGCCTGGTCAAGCGGTGAGATTGCATTACTGGAGAGTGATGCATTCGAAATTTGAACCCAGGTCTGGTGGACATCTTGGAGGAAGAGTGTAGCTACCGGGCTGCCAGATACGAAGACACTGAGCTGGAAGACTGTCCGGGAGTGCTGAGTGCTTCTCCTCTGTCCTGGAGAAGGAGAAAGGCACTACCAGCCAGGAGACAGAGCAAGAGCAGACTGGCTTCCCTGCACATCAGACTTTAATATCTCAATTCCTGAGGCGTGGGCACGTCGGAGTGAGCTACCACTAGTTTCATCAGCTTCTACACAGCACTTCCTGGAACCAGCTGTTTGTTACAGTCTGTCTGGAAGCATTTCATCACCATCAGCTGGCCTGCTCTCCTGTGCCCATAGGCAGGCCATTCAGTCCTGCCTGTATGCAGAGTCATGTAGCCAGGTCTTATGAATTAGGAGTTTTGTAAAAATCTGACATAAGCCTTGCTAGAGTCTGTCTCCTATAACAACTGTAGATAAAAGGCTTTCAGAGTTTTTGGTGAATAAGAAAAACAGACAAGTCAAAATGGGTAGTTTGACCTCTTTGAGATATCTGATGGCTTTGGTTCTATTTGTAAAGAAATTAAGCCTGAATCTCCACCAAATGCCAGCTCCTAATTGTTTTTATTAAGGGCAAAGGCAGACTCAGCAAGCCTTCAAGCCATAACTTCTAAAAAAAAAAACTCTAAGTAACTTCACCTGCTTTGAGGTGATGGTCTATTCCCCTCACCATTGTTTCCTCAAACCACAACCGATAATCTGGTATCACTGCCAAGACCCCAGCCCCAGTGAGGGTGAGCTGATCTACATCCACCTCAGTTTCTTTTTTGGTGCTTGTGTTTACTTGTTGAAGCCTCAATCCATCTGGTACTTCATATTCTCTCTCTCTCCCACCCACCCTCCTTCTCCCTCTCCCTCTGTGTGTGTAAGCTAGCACAAGCAAGCTCCATATTGTCTCAAAAAAGAAAACAAATAAAACAAACACAAACAAACATACAAGCTCATCTTTTTGAAGCACCACACTCCAGCTTCCTCCTCCCCGCTTAGTGACGCCTGTGTTTAGAAGCAGCATTTCCCCGGTCGCCTGTCCACTTCCATACCATGTCCTCCAAGGCAAACTGATGACATCCTTCTTCATCCTCTGGCACCCAGAGATGGAGAGAGAAGCCTCCCTGAGTCCTCATGACCTATTCATTCTTTTTCTCTGTCCTCTGTCCCCACCTTCAACAAAGGTCAACAGTGACATTTTCACGGTGAACATAGCACCCTTTCCTCAGTCTCTCCAGGCTGATCTTTCCCAGTGTCTCATACAGGTTGGACCAGCTCCTTCTGACCTTTGTGGAAAATTCACATTAATTCTGTCATCCTTTCCCCCATCTCTAACTGGTTTTATTTTCTTTCTTTGTGTTCCTTTTCTCTTTAGTCCCTGTTGTGCTTTGGACATAAATGTCCCTCCAAAAGGCTCCTGCGTTGAAGCCTGGGTCCAAGCCGTCATACTGTTAAGAGACTTCTGGGTCATAAAGACAAGGACATTTTGAGAACACCTCCTCTGGGCAGCAGGAGAAGCTTGTCTGTTCTTTCCACTTCACTGTAAATGCACCTTTGCGGGTGGTCTCCAAAGCTATAGCTAATAAATAATAAATAATAAAAAGTTTTACCTTTTTAACTAAAGTCCAACCAAACAAGCACATTTTTCTCATAATCTATTCTTACGACCCCTGGATTACAATATCTCTCCAATTCTACTATATTACACGTTACTCCTTAAACACACTGTATGTATACAATAGGCTTTATAGATTCATTGACATTGGACTGGTAGAAACAGGATTGTAAGGGGATTGGAGAAAAACTCACCTAACTCACACATTTCCTGGTAGGGTACACCTCAGCCTTTGACCTTCTAGATTCTCATTGCCTTGCCCCAGCAAGATATGAGCCTGCTGGTTCTGACTGGGAAATGTCTACTGTGCATTTTCTTCAGAGTGACCTAGGATTAGTTCAACAGTTCTGGGGCTCGGCTTCCTGCTCTGTGTCCTGTAGATCAGGAAATAGACTGGTCAATTGAAGCACTGAGGGAGAGTCCTTCTGGCTGATTCTCACCAGTTCTAGGAATTACACACACAACCAAATTGACATAGATAAACCATGACTGTGAAAGTAGAGAGCTAAAACCCTGTGAGCCCTGGATTATAATAATTGCCAACTCTACTCATATTGCATATTACTCCTTACACACACTGCATGCAACAGGCTTTATCTATTCACTGACATTGGACTGATAAAATTATAGGGGACTGAATGAAGCTCACCTAATTCATACATTTTCCTTAACTTACAAATTAGCATTAAAGAGTGACATCACCAATACAACATTCAAAGCTGTAAAACAAGACACTGTTAGACAAACTGCCAGAGAAGCCTCACTCAGAGTGAGAGCATAAACAATGAGGCAGAAAACGAAGCTTTGCCCAGCTCCACCTCAGTGGGAAATGTATTGAACAACTCAGAAATTTTGACATTTTATGCATGTTCATAAATACCACTGAAAACAACCAGAGAATTGATTTTAAATTCAAGCCCAGAGGCAATGTGACAAGTATAGAGTTTGTAAATAGTGCAAAAGGCAGCATTGGCCCCTTCCACATACATGGAAGCTAAGCCCTGCTGTGGTACAGCTCTTGTTTGCCAGTTCCCTGGGACAGTTCCCCTTACCCCAACCTCATACTTTCTATGTCCACCACTGGACCTCCATTCTCTGTGATGCTAGTAAGGGTCTCCACATGTGACTCCCTTCCTACCCATTGTCCTCTGAATTACCTCTTACCAACTGACACGGTTATAGATGTCCCCTCATGAACAAACCATGAAGTTCCTGGTTTCTAGAAAGAGCTGATGATATTTTCCAACTTAATTTATACCATTTTCATAAGGGCCATATAAGATCATTTTCTCAAAATTTCAAGTGCTTACAAATCACAGGGAGAGTGGGCAAATTAGGAAAGAGATTAGAACCAGGGTTGTATTGGAGATTCTCACTTCAGAGATGGGGGCAATGCCAGTACTTTCTGGGCCTCCCTTGAAGAAAACCCATTCCCAGTCAATGCATGCCACCTTTGAGAGAGTAAACACTGCATGCCAGTGGCAAGTATGGGGACTCAACAATGACAAGACAGAAAAACTCAGAGACAAGACAAAGTGGTTCATGGGAACATTGAATTAGCAAAGCTCTTATATGAAATGAACGCAGAACTGGGGAGACAGCTCTGTGATAAAGGAAGTGTCTAAGTAAACATGAAAACTAAGATCAGGTTCTCCAGAATCCACATGAGAAGCTGAGTGAACACAGCAGCCTTCTCATAGCCCCCGTGCGTGGGAGGCAGACTCCCTGGAAGAAGCTGACTTAGCTGAAATGCTCAGCTCCAGGTTCAGTGACAGATTGGGCCTCAAAATCCAGGGTGGAGAACAATGGGAGATGATACAAATGTCAGCCTCAGGCCCCTACACCAGCAGACACACACATGCACCACACCCATTCAAACAAGCATGAATGAATGAACACAGATGGGATTATCCCAGAAATCCGTGCACAACACACTTCCAAGAGAAGTTCCCAAATGTCCTTCCATGAGCTACCTTCTCTTTCCTTTGGGCTTGTTTTCTAGTCCTTAGAACTGGGCTTACAGGCTAGGACTAACAGCCTGTGCCTCCACAGATCACAGTGTGGGCCTTACATCTGCTCCACACTCAGCAGTTGCCTGAGTAGACAACCCTGTTACATTCAGGCCAATAGGGAACTAGCCCAAGTAAACTCAGTGAAACAGACAACCATTTAAAAAATGCCAATGTGGGGCTGGAGAGATGGCTCAGTGGTTAAGAGCACTGACTGTTCTACCGGAGGACCTGAGTTCTCCAGCATCCACATGGCAGCTAACAACTGTCTGTAATTCTAAGATCTGACATCCTTACACAGTTATACATGCAGACAAAACACCAATTCACATAAAATAAAAATAAATATTAAAAAAATGCCAATGTATTTTTAACTGGCTTGTAGGAAAAGAGAACAAGGCAAGAAAAGAACAGAAAACAGATGTTCACATTAAAGTGATGGTTACATGCAGTTGCTACACTGCACCCTCCTACCCAGCTCTGTAACTCTGCTTTGGCCTTGGGGCTCACAGCCTTCAGGACCTCATAGGACAGAAGTTGATTCACTGTTCAGAACTGGCAGGAGATCTTGAGCTTGGTCTGAGGATTTTTTGTTTTGTTTTGTCTTGTTTTGTTTGAGGAGGGATGGCAAGGACAGAGTCTCACTATGAAGCACAAGCCGGCCTTGAGCCTGCCGTCCTTTTCACTAAGCCTCCTTGGTGCTGGACTAGCAGGTGCATGCTGCCACATCTAACTGCCCTGCTCTGCCCTGTGAATCTTTTGCTATCTTGATGAAGTCTATGAACATTGTCTTGGAATTCCACTTGTAAACACATACAATGAAACATATAGGGTTCCAAACATAGCTGTGTAGCTGAGAAATGAAAAAACAAAATTGCTTATTTTTAAGATGTTACATATTGTGTTTGGTGGTGGATGTCTGTAATCCTAGCACCTGGGAAGTTGGAGCTGGAAGATTATTGTGGGCTCAAGGCCAGCTTGGGGTATGTAGGAAATTCCTATCTTAAAAAAAAAAAAAAAACAAAAAAAAAAACAAAGAAAAGAAATGTAGCTATATAGATTCTTTATTATTAAATTTGACAATAATACTAGGTGGAAATCTAGTAACTATCATAATCCCACAGTACTGATAAACATAAATACTAATATTAACAGAATTTATATAAATATGTGGGCTTTTTTACTGGTGACAAAGTCACAGGTGTTACCTACAATAGGTTGGCATTTATATTTATAACTAAAGGAAATTCTAAGTTAGAGCTAGACTTAGAAAGTTGTAGTTTTCTTCTACCCAAGCTCACATCCAGATAAAGAGGTACATGGGAAAATGCCCAAGTAGTTCAGCTTCTGAGTGGCTCCTTTGTGTTATTCATTTATGAAGTCACATAGAACTAACATGTGTGCGGTATGAGCCTTGTCCTAATCATGCTCTATGCTGTGAAGAGACACCATGACCACAGCAACTCTTACAAAAGAAATATTCACTTGGGGCTGGCTTACAGCTCTGTAGATTTAGTCCATTGTCGTCATTGTGGAAGGAAGCAGGCGGACATGGTGCTGGAGAACTTGAGAGCCCTACATCCTCATCCACAGGCGTCAGGAAGAGACAGACACTGGGCTTGGCTTGAAAAGTCAAAGCCCAGCCCAGTGACACACACCCTTCAACAAGGCCATTCCTCCTAATCCCCAATGGTCAAGTGTCACCATTCCCTGGTAACCAAGAATTCAAATATATGAGCCTGTGGGGGCCATTTCTATCCACCATACTCCTCAATTTATTACTTTCTGGTGGTCAAGAAAACTTTTAGGGACTATAATTGAAATCCATTTTTCTTGGTCCTGCTTTGATCCGTCATTTTGTCAGTGAGACGTTTTGTTGCAGTAATACATTACTTGACCAAACAACTTCAAAAGAAGAAAGGTTTGTTTCCACTCAGCAGTTCAGAGGACTGTGGGAAGAAATACATCAGGGCTGTGTCAGCAAGTGTCACCATGTGACATCCAGGAAGCATAGAAAAGGAAAGGGCCAGAGACAAGCATAGGTTCCAGGGACCTATACTCAGAACTTTGTCCTCTAGGCAGATCTCACTTCATAAAAACTGTCACCATCCGGGGACTGATGTTTCGCATGGGCACTTGGGTGTTAGAGTTACTCACTTTATTTGTATGTTTGAGTGTGTGCATGCATGTATGCATGTAGGCGACATGTGTACAGTGACAACAGAGGTTAGAAGAGAGTGTCAGGTCCCCTGAGCTGTGATGGCCATGCACAACCCTGTGGGTGCTGAGTACAACAGTGCCCAGTCCAAGAGCAACCAGTGGTCTTAGCTGCTGAGCCATCTTTCCAGCCCCAGGTAGGAAACAATTTATTTGAATCATAATGAATCAACACCACTGAATGTTCTACAACTGGATTTCTATTTTCAACATGTGATAAAAATACACAAAGATTAACTGATATTGTTCTGTCTCATAAAAGCCTTCAGTGGGGAACCTTGCATGCTAACCAAGTAAAATGTGTTAAAAATAAGAAACACCACAGAGAAGAAAGTACATAAGGTGTATAGCCTCATCTGCCAGGCATAACTGCTATTTATATTTTAATGTGTATACTTTGAAATTTATATACATGTTTAAATATATAAATACCTATTTCTAACCAAAATTACTTTTTTGCTTACAAAAATACTGTGAACATTCTCTTATAACATTTTATTTCTTTGAATATTTATTTATTTTTATTTTATGTGTATCACTGTTTGTTGAATGAATCTCAATTGGTCTTATAATTAAAAGCCCAGAGCCAGATATTGGGGTAAATGCTTAAAGATCAGAGAAGTAGAGGAACTAGAGGAACCAGCCACTAGAGAAACTTCTCACCACTACAGAATCCTCAGGTCCAAAGGGGAAGAGCCTGTCTCCAAGAATCCTCAGACTGAATGCCTCTGAGTCCTCAGTCAAAAAGGAAGAGGGAAACTCCTGTTTCTTCCTGCCTTGTATTTCTTTCTCTACCCAGCTGTATCACTTCCTGCCTCAACCTTCCAAGTGCTGGGATTAAAGGTCTGTGTGCTTCCCAAGTACTAGGAACAAAGGCATGAGATCCCAAGTACTGAGATTAAAGGTGTATGACACCACTGCCTGGCTGTTTGTCTTTAAGAATAAATTAATCTCATATATCTCAGGGTGGCCTTGAACTCACATAGACACAGATGGATCTCCACCTCTGCCTCCTGAATGCTAGGATTAAAGATGTGTGCCATCACTGTCTGACATCTATGGCTAACTCTGTGGTTGGCTTTCCCCTCTGATCTTCAGGCAAGCTTTGCTTGTTAGATCACAAACAATAGATCACCACAGCTGTTCTGTCTGCACATATGTGTGTGTATCATGTGCATACAGTACCCACAGAGACCAGAAGAGAGCATCAGATTTCCTGTGACTGGAGCTACAGTTTTCACCACATGGGGGCTAGAAATCAAACCTTGATCCTCTAGAAAAGCAGCCAGAGCTCTTTGCTCCTGAGCCATCTCTTTAGCCCTGTATAACAAGTTTTCTCACAATTAAGGCACCGTCAACATCTTCATGCTTTGACAATATTCTATAATCTGTTTCAATGTTAAGATAATAGAATTGTGTTGTCCAACTGTGACATGATTTCAACAAATTCTTATCTTAGACCTCTAATTTGTTTTATGTCTTTCATGTAGAACCAATATTCACTCAAAAGCAAACATTTCATGTTCTAACTTGCCTGGCATTATAAACAGTTAAAACCCAGCCAGTAAGGTCATAGGCCCTTAGAGCCGTCTCTTAGGTCCTAAATAGCTGCATTGCCAGACTTTTGTTTTTAGATATCTGTTTATATCTATAGATTTGTGTTACTCTCAACCTTGGTCAGAGAAGATTCTTATTTTGGTGGGCAGTGATTGCTGCAGACAATCACTTATTTGAGAACTGAACGTGAAGGCCGTAAAAGCCTGCAAATGAGAAGGCCTGCTCTTTTGAGTATGACATGGCTCTTGTACACATGAACCCAAATCTGTTGTGGTTACCAGCATGACCTGCACAACATCAAACCAAGTAAAAATTCCATCATGGATGGAGGAGGGGCTACTGAGGCCCCATACCTAACTGAGGAGATATTGGCAGTTGATGGCTACTGCAGGAGGGAATCACTTTTCTTTGAAAGGGAAGTAGCCACTGGTAGGTTATACATGCCCCAGCAGATGACTCTTCACCACATGCATTTGGGCAGCACAAAGTGAAGTCAGTAGGTTGGAAAAATAAGAGGTACATGAAGCCAAGAGGAAATGAAGTAGAGTTCAGAGGGAAATTGGAAGAAGCAGAGAGAGAGGAACTACAATCAGGAGGCATAGTCTACATGTGTGAAAGTTTCAAAGAGCTTGCTAAAAATATTATTTAAGAAATAAAGTCCAAGACTAGGGTAGAGCTCAGTAGCTTAGCATCTGCATAGTAAATGCTCACGTCTGGCTGGGTTCAACCCTCAGCACTGTAAAAACAAACAAAAATCAACCTTGTTTATTGAGAGAGTTTTTTCAGGCACCATGGCTCATGCCTGTAATTCCAACACCTCAGAGCCTGAGGGAGGAGGAAACTCAAGGGAAGCCTGAGATACATAGTAAGAACCTGACCTTCAGAAGGGTGTTGGAGATCCAGGTCATGGCTGGAGCGCTTGCTAAGCATGAACAAGGTTCTGGGCCCCATCTGGAGTGACACAATAATATATATCCAAAAGTGAGAGGGGCGAGAGACCTCTTAGGCCATCACAGCCTGTCTTGTGTGATTACTGAGGACATTAAATGAAATAAAGAAGATAAACCATTTGACATGGAGCCCCATTCGTAATAAATATGTAGTAGGCTTTGGCTATGAAGTGTTGCTTTTCTTGGTTGTTATTCTACAGAATAGGTCCCTGTATTAGATACTTTTCTATGATGTCACAAAACACTGTGAGCAGAGTGACTCAGGGACAAAAGAGTTAATTTTGGCTTGTGATCGCAAAAGGAAAGAGTCTGGCATGGCTCCCTCACATCTCTGTCCAGGCATCAATTACAGACTCTTTTCCATGCACACCTGGACATCATAGAAACGGAAGCACAGCTACCTCAGGGGTCTTTAAGAGAGGCCAACCAGAGAGATACCAAATCCATACCTGCTACCCTCAGCTTGAAGAAGCTAGCTAGGTCATCACCCCATTCTATAATGGCAATTAAGGTTACCTCTTGAGGAGGGCAGATGGGATGTAAAAATTGATTAGGCAGTCTGAAAGAATCAAATGAAAAGCGGCCACTATTTTTCTTGTATAAAAGTCAGACATGTCTGGGGTACCTTGGCAGCCTGATCCTTGCCAGAGACCAGAGATGTCAAAAGTTTTTAGGGGCGCCAATCTATTGTGGGTCCACGTAGTTCCAGGGTTACCTTATCAGAGAGGAGAAGTAAAGAACTGTTAAAAGAAAATGTCTTTTTATTAAAAGACTAACTTTATGTCCTGGCTTCAGATCTCACATCCAGGCTGGTCATGGTCAACTATGTGGCTGAGCAACCACCTCTAGCAAGGCAGCCTCACAGGCCATCTAAAGAGAAAGGTGGAAAAATTAATTCTCTATATTCTAGGTGCCTTGTCCAGAAGCTCAATGAGATGTGATGCAAACAAGCCCCAGACAGTGCTGTTCCCAGAACATTCAGAAAGCTCATGTTGGCTCAATTTGAAGAAAAAGATACAAGAATATATAATTTAGGGAGGGAACTATGGAAAACACTCCCCCTCATCAAAAGTGGTTAACGCAACAAGGACTAAAAATCCACCCATCTCCTGCACCTGGTAACACTTGGGTTTATGCCACGGTCTTGCTGCATTGCTGGAACTTCATGACCCATGGCAATCCACCTCGACTCTCTTGTCTTCATTTCCTTTGCACTGTTGTCCAGATCAGCCAGTCAAGAAGACACCATGAGGTTGACCTCAGCCAATGAAGAGCAGCCAATGCCACCCCCACCCTCTGTGTTAGAAAAAAGAAGAAAAGCCATTTTGACCATATTTGGTGCTTGCTAGCCCAGTTTGGGTTGATGTGTAGTCTTTTTGAAAATAAAATGTCTTGCCTGGTTAAAATTTAAAAAGAGAGAAAGAAAGGAGAACAGGAGGGAGGAAAGGAGGGAGGGAGAGGAAGGAGGAAGGTAGGAGGGAGAGAGGGAAGAGGGAGGGAGGAGGGAGGAAAGAAGGGAAAATTTTTTTCTCATGGTCAGTTTCCTGTCTTCCGTCCTCAGTCATCACCTCTTCGGTGGGCTCATTCTTCAAAGCCACATTTGGAAATAACAGCTAGAGCGTCAGTTTATATCTGCTGGGCTTCTTTTAAGCACCTTTGTAATATAAGCATTTATGTGTAAACTTTTAGCTCATCTGAAAATTACTTTGATATTCTGGAGAATTAACTTTAAAAGTATTTAATAGTGGTACCAAAATAATTACTAAAACCATAGATCTTTTTTCAGCAAAGAGGTGATTCAAGAATTTGTACTAATCCTCTGTAAAGTACATTTCAAAGAAACTGATTTGATTATATTTTCTTCACTTACATTTTGACTTCACAGCCCACAGTGGCAGGGAAATGTGATTATGTTAAACTGGAAAACATTAATTAATCCTTCCTAGTCCCTAATTGCTAATTCCCACCCTGTCCTTACAAGTGCTCCATTTTTATTTTTTTCTCCTCTATTGAAATATTTCTAGCTTTGCTGAGCCCCAATGCTGATTTCAACACCAAGAAAAAGGAAACATAGTGGCCAAGAGAAGACATGGGTGGACAATGATTTGAAGTAATGATTAACACTGCTGATTTCCTTTGCATGATGCCTTAGGTATAGGTAAATAATTCATGATACTGAGATAAAGTATTCACGAATGCACTCAAGTGGAAAGGAGGCTATTATTATTATTATTTATTTTTTGTCACTGCCATCACTTACCAATTCTGTTTATTTTAACGGTAACTTTGACTAATATGTGTAGAATGTGGTCAACTGAGGCAGGGCTTGAATATTTCCTCAACAGCAACTCCTCTCCCAGAGTCTGATTATTCCTGTTTTGGAAATGTATAGCTGGCCATAACACAACAGATGACAGTAACCATGAGATAAAACCGCACAGAACAATGGCATGTCAGAAAGGTGTCTGTTGATCAAGACACACCTATGTCTTCACTAGTGTAAGTGAAAAATAGAAGAGTTTCCTATATTCTCTACAGAAATATACCCATAGCCAAGGTAGGGTCCACTCCAGTACTATAGGATAACGCTCTTGTACATGGTGAAGATTTGTCACTGGTATTGGTTTAATAAAACACTGATTAGCCAGTAAGCCAGGCAGGAAGTATAGGTAGGGCAGCCAGACTAGGAGAATTCTGGGAAGAGAAAAAGGCAGTGCAGCAGACAACAGCCAGATGCACAGAAAGCAAGATGAGAATGTTGGACTGAGAAAAGGTACCAAGCTACGTGGTTAAACATAGATAATATGGTTAATGTAGGGTAAGAGCTAGTTAGTAATATGCTTGAACTACCTGCCCAGCAGTTACTATAATATTAAGCCTTGAAGTCCATTATTTGGGAGGCAGCTGTTTGACAGTTTTTGACAGTTTCTGGTAGGACAGAAACATCTGACTAAATCCCAGAATTGAGGTGAAAGGAAGGTTGAAGTAATTTTATGCTTTCTCGAGGTCTTTTATGGGGGCATTTTTGAAGCTATAAACATCTTTCTTTCTCTCTTCTTTTCTTTGTTTTTTCTTTCTTTTTTTAGTTTCTTGAGACAAGGTGTCTCTGTGTAACTTTTGTGGCTGTCCTGGAACTTGCTCATGCAGACCAGGCTGGTCTTGAACTCACAGAGCTCTGCCTGTCTCTGCCTCTCAAGTGCTGGGATTAAAGGCATGTGCTAGTACCACCCAATCTGCTCTGTGCATATATTTCTGGTGAATGTATTTTATTTCTTTAAATTCTGTGTATCAATGGATTTTTATATCAACACATCAGTTCTTTTGTGAACACTACTAGAGACACTTCAGCTAAATCACTATCATTACAGCTAGAGCTGAGCCCTTTATAAATAATTATATTTTGTCATCTTCCAATAGCATTGAGACAAATAGGCTGATTTAGGCATAGGAACAGAGAACTGTTTTCCTTTGTCCTAATCACAACTCATGCCCAAGCTTACTCTCAGCATGGCAGTGTCAGGAGGTGGGCCTGGTTGTAAAATAGGGCTGGCTGAACCTGTGAGGAACTGACTGACATCTTTATGGGTTGTTATCTCAGGATTCATGAGCTACTAAAGATTTCTATAAAGCAGTGGTATGTTTTTTTTTTCTTCTGCAGATTCCTACTAGCTCTTCCACATTAGTGCCCTCATCATAAGCGCAGCAGATGTCATGGTCACCAGAAAAATGAGCAAAAACATGTCTCTTTTCCCTATAGGTATTCGGTTACAGCATCAGCATCTACATTAAGACAACCTTCTTCAGCATGTTTACTTGTAAAGAAAGTAAATAACAAGAGGAAGAGCTCACTCTTCTCACTAGTTTATCCTCACCTCTCAGTTACGATGGAGTTCAATGAACAGAATGCACCCACAACTGCAAATCTATGTTAGGTGGCTTTCCCACCTGCTTCACTAACCTCTCTTTCATTGTTCCATGTGCAAATGGAACGGACCTCTCTACAAGCTGAAGAGTTAGCTCAGTGGTCAAGAGCACTTGTCACCCTTGTAGTGGATCTGGATTTGGGTCCCAGCAGCTACAAGGCAGCTCACAACCATTCATCACTCCAGTTCCAGGAGTTCTGGCTTCTGTGGGCATTGCATGCTTGTGATGTTCAGATACAGTGCAAGCAAAACTTCAATATACAGAAAATGAAATAAAAGGATCTTAAAAAAATGGCAGTTCTGACCTCAAGTGTTTGCTGGGATGTTCATTCAGTAATGGAAGTGATGCTAGAGGAGACAGTGGCAGACAAAGAATAAAGGGTACAGTCTATCTTTCCCTACGCCCTTTTCCATTCCTAAAGTGACAGCCACAAGACTGGTGCAGTCTCTAGGTTTCATCAGTATTGTGACCATGTTAGAAAAGGATGTATTTGTTGGGGCTCCTAGCTTTAGAGTTCAGCTTCAGCCTCTTCTGTTTGGGGCTTGCTGTGAGGTATGACATTGTAAAGGCAGGAGTATCATGGAAGATGTTCTCCAGCCCAGAGAAGAAGCCAGTAGGGAACTACAGGAGGAGCCTTGACAGCATCTCCGAGAACTGATTCCAACAACCTCCTTATCCAATAGGTCCTACCTCCTGCAGTTTCAGGAATATTCCACACTAGCACCACCAGCAGGAGAGTAAACATTTACTACCAGGGCCTACAGGGGCATTTCCTGTTCAAACAATGATGACAGGTTGTTTTGTGGCATTTTATGTTCTGACAAATAAAGCTTGCCTGGAGATCAGAGGGTGGAGCTAGCCACTAGTTAACCACAGAAGCTGGGCAGTGGTGCCTCACACCTTTAATCCGAGCACTTGGAAGGTGGGAACAAGAATGTGAGATGTTGTGGAGACAGGATCTCACTCTTTCTGTCTGAGGTCCCGGAGGGGTAAGAAGCCAGTGCTGGCTGCTCCTTTGCTTCTCTGATTTTGCAGGTAATTACCCGAATACCAGACTTCTAATTTTTATTGATAAGACTAATTAGATTTATGCTTCAACAGGCATCTTAGGTACATGTTCTAATTGAAAGCTGGTGTACGAGGAGGAGATTTAAAACAGCATTCATCAAAATCAAGAACATGTCTGCCATGTCCCCCAGGGTGAGGGCAGTGAGTGGACACTGAGTTCCTAAGCTCTGCCTTCTTTCCAATGTCATTTAACTTTTTTTCCCGATTTTATCTCTCTCTCTCTCTCTCTCTCTCTCTCTCTCTCTCTCTCTCTCTCTTTCTCTCTCTCTCTCTGTGGTTTCTATCTCTCTGTCTTTCTGTGTCTATGTATATGAGTATATAGGTGCAGATACCCCAGGTGACCCTCAGATCTCTAGAATCACAGACTGCTGTGAGCCTCCCAATGTGGGTTCTTAGAACTAGACTCAGGTCCCCTGCAAGAATGATACAGTCTCTTACGTGCTGAGCCTTTTCTCCAGCCTCCACCCACTGCTTCTATAAATTTCATCTCCCTGAGCCCTATGTGTAGGCTACCACCGCTGATAACCTCAGAGGGTGCTGTTTTCACAGCTCAAGCCAGACCTTGGCACAGGTAGGCTCTGCTCATTCCCTGGAAAGGAGGGATCATCCCAATGAATCACTCTCCCACCCCACCCCCATCCTCTTACCCCCCCTGTAATATCCATCTTTCTCAGGCTCATGCCTATTGTTAGAGGCACATGCTCACCCCTGGAACTTTCCTGAATGTGCTGCCATCTCAACTTGGACATGTCTCCTTGTCTGAACTGTTGATCCTGGCATCATAGTCTCTTCTGCTCCTCAGTTCTGGATTTCTACTTAAAGAATACACCTGCAGTTCTCAAAGTTAAAGGCCCATGAGATGTGGCTCCTTGATTTGCTAAAGTTGTCAAAACCAGAAAAGCCCTCATGAACATTGTTTTTTCTAGGAAGCTGGAGAGGAATGGAGAACTGTGAAATAATCACCCGGCCCTAGAGCAGTAAACTACTGAGACATCTTGGTTCCTTTACTTAAAATATGAGCGATGATTGTCCATCTCCATCTACTCCTTGGGTAAGACATGTCAGAAGTAACATAGTGCTGGAGCCAATTAAGCAGTAACTGATATTCTCTCATCTTCTTTTCTGTTCTTCTCACTCTCACTGGAAAGCAGTCTCTTCACCGTTCCTAACTTTTGTGATGCTGGGGATTGAAGCCAGGACCCAAGCACACTAGAAATGTACTCTACCCACTGAATCACATGCCCAGACCCAATTCATCTACTTTTTTCTTTGTTTTTTCCATCCCACCAGACTATAGCCAAGCCGACTGTTAGCCTGACCCATATCATTTTATCTTGACACTGATCTTGCCCCTTTGCCTTGCATAGTGTGTACTTTCATAACTAGAAAATCGCACAGGAGCAATCAGTGAACAGTTAACAACATTCTCTAAGAGCATTCCCGCCTTACCACATACTTGTACCCAGATGCCTCTTGCTCAGCCTGCCCACATCAGTGTCTTCAGTGTGCAGATGTCGGGGTAATTGATTTTACACTCCAGAGCATGCAAAGGGGGCTTAATTGATGATAACATTTTGGTAGTCTACAACTTTTAATGTCAGAAAGAATTTTTTTTTTAGCGTCATCTTTAGGTTTAATGAAACACTCAATCCTTAAGCTTAGAGTTTTATTTTCTCATTTTCCCAAACTACATTTCTAGTTTGTACATGTTGCTTGTCTTGCAGTGACAGTTTTAGACTTTTCCCCAAATGCTAATGATATAAAGGATGAATGATGGTGTTGGTGAATTACCATGAAGCCACACTTCTGAAAAGATAAAAGGAACAAGAAATGGGGCTTCTCCACTTTCTCTTCCATTTCAATGACACATTTCTTATTAGCTGTCTTTGTTTTTACTTGTGGGTATTTAAATTTTAGCAGATGGAGTGGTTTCTTCCAGAGAACTACCAATTGAGCAGCTTTTAACTATGGCAAATAGCATTTTCCTCATCTGAAGTAGATCACTTTTTTTACTCAAAATAAGTGAAAATACCCTTGAATTGTTAAATTGGTTCCCGAAGCAGTTTGTCACTTGCAGGCAACAAGGAAATGTAGATGTGATTGGAGTGTGTCTTATTCTTAATCATCAGTTATATTTTCAGCATATTTATGAGTTTTCCTCTGACCTCCTTCATTCCGGAGTGCACACTGCTGTGAAAGCATGCTTTAAAAATACACATTCAAAAGCCGTGTTGCCTTTCCAACACCCTGCAGTGGCTCTGCTTTACCTCTTGCATAGACAGCAAACTTTCTTTCTCTATAGACTTACCAACTACTGTTTTGGAGATGAGCCATACACCTGCACCTACATGCATGGGCTCCCTCAATAGACCCTGTGTGTGTCTTTGAGACCAAACACTCCCATGTCTCTCTTTATAACCATCTTAAAACCTGATATTGCCATTGGCTATTCACCATCCCTCAGTAGACTGCTCATAGGCAGTAGATTCTTATTCACAACTGTACTGCAGAATCCAGCATACTGAATGCCTCCTTCTTTGTTGCATGTTGTGACCATAGTAGCATCTTGGAGTAGAGTAAGCCCTAAGCAGTATTAGATTCAATGCTCATTTTGCTGGGGGTGACCTAGATATGTATCTTATAAACTAGTCCAACATGCTACTTCATCACTTCTAGATACTTCTCCAACCATATCTTAGGAGGATGCAAAGGAAGAAAATATGGTTGACATGATTGCTGTATACTTTGGTGTAGGACAGAAGTTGATAAGGATGACCATAACTCTTTATATAAACCAGACTAACCTTGAACTCACAGAAATCTACCTGACTCTGCCTTGCTGTGGTATATTGAGATTAAAGGCATGGGCCAGAATGCCCAGCTATAAAGAGTTTCTTAGAAGATGCATCTTACATGAGAACCCTTGATTTCCACAATAGAGCAAGCTAAGTCTCCAAAGCTAAACTTGTGAGAATCTTTAAACAGTTTTCTTTGCAAAGCTAAGAATTCATGTAACAGGTTCCAATGTGGTCTTAATAGTTACAAGATGCAATACTGATACTCAGAGGTCTAAGGCAGCAGCGGAAAGAAGAGGAGGAGGAGGAGGAAGAAGAGGAGAAGGGGAGAGAAGAGGAAACTACTAAAGGGTACAGCGCTTTGAAAGAAAATGCCCCCCAAGGGAGTGGCACTATTAGGAGGTGTGGCCTTGTTGGAGAAAGTGTGTCACTGTAGAGGGGAGCTTTGAGGTCTCATATATATTCCAGTCACACTCAGTGTCTCAGACCACTTCCTATTGCCTGCAAGTCAAAATGTGAGAAACTGAGCTGACTCTTCAGCACCATGTCTGCCTCTACTCTACCATGTTATACCATGATAATAATGAACTGAATCTCTGAACATGTAACCACCCCACCCCACTTAATTGTTTTCCTTTAGAAGAGTTGCCATGGTCACTATGTCTCTTCACAGCAAAAGAAACTCTAAGACAAAGGTTAAGGACAATCACTGCAATTAAGCACTTAATGTGGCATATATCTGAAAGACTAACTGGTAGAAAGTCATTTAGACTAACCACAATTACTTTATAAATAATTGTCTGAAAGCACCAATAATCATAAAGATAATCAACTATTGCAAATATAATTCAGGAAATAAAATTAGCATGAAGAACTATTGTGAGAAAGCTATTATTTGTTCATAAAACACATGCCCAGATCAGTTCCTTGCTCCCATTGGAAAAAGTGAGTAGCACAGGATTTGTATGATTTGCCTCTTGCCAGTGTTGATAAGTAAAATATAAAAAAATTCAGCATTATGAATTTTTTGTGAAGAACAAAAGAATTAATTGAGAGCTTCATTATCAGAGATGATTGAGGTTTTAGAGGGTAATGACATTTTATTTCAAAAGTTCATCAAACAGGGTTTTAATTGTGAGGCTTCACTAATCATGGCCACTTTGACTCTTGCTAATTGAGCACAAAGCTGGAGGTTTTTAATGAGTCCTCTTAAATTGAGGGTCCATTCTGCCATTGTGAATTCGGGAAGGAAAGAAATGTTCTAAGCCTAGTATTTGGAAATGTCAAAATCCCGCTTCTGAACATATTTGTTCTAAAAATACAGTCATTCCGAGAGTTTCGACCGGAAGTGAATGGGCTGAGGCTGAGCATTGTTGGGGTGTCTGTGGAGGCTGAGAGGAACAGTTATGAGCTGACTTAAAGGAGAGGACAAAAGAGGATAGCAGCCCCTCTGTACAAGGCGTGGCCCTCCAACCCTCACCCCCACACACACACACACACACGGGGTCAGAATGCTTCAGAGAGGATTCCGAAGGCCACCGTGAGGTGTACATCTTGGTCAGACACCTTCAAAGAGCAAACTCACCCCCACATCATAGCATTTGATAGGCAGCATGGATGGCTCCACAGCCAACATCTAACATCTGTGATGTCCTTAAAACCAGGCCTCTGAGACACTACAGAAAAGAATTTCAGGACTACACAGAATGAAGTAAATTTAGTGAATTTATCAAATATTTAGATAAAAAGACATAAACAAAAATGATAGTACACCCCAGAAAATTTTGAGTGTGGGATTTTTGGAAGACGCACATTTTGGCATAAGATGGCTGTTTATGACTTTGTGATTTTCTAAGTTACTTTGTTCAAAGAACGTATTTCAGCAGGGTGTAAAGATTAAGCAAAGCTTTAAAATTAAGTGAAAAGAGTTGAGTTGGTTTGCTTATTTCTTTCCCTTTAATTTCTTCTTGTAAATGAAATTGTAAGATGAAATTGTTGAGGTGCTTGTTTGTTTGGGTGCAGGCATGAGATTGAGGCTGCTGGCTCAGTTGAAGTCCAGGCTGGAACCTGTTGGGCTGCGGGGAAGCCACAGTTCCTGCCATCCCTGTCTGAGAGACCAGTCACTGGGGGAAATGCCTCTCTCTCTCTCTCTCTCTCTCTCTCTCTCTCTCTCTCTCTCTCGCCTGAGAGACAGTCCCATGTAACTCAGGCTAGCCTCAAACTCCTCATATAGCCAAGATGCCCTTGAACTCCTGGTCCTCCTGCCTCACCTCCTGAGTGCTGGGATTACAGGACTGCTTTAGTCACCATAGACAATTTCTACTTTATCAACTGTACTGAAGTTACTGATGCCCAGCTGATGTGGGGATGTCTTTCTATATGCTGTGAAATAAAGGAACTGTTTTGGCCTATGTCAGACACTCTAGAAGTAGACAGAGAAATCTTTGATAAGCATAGTTAAGAGAAACAGGGCTGAGTCAAAAGAGATTCCATCCAGCCACCCAAGAAGTGACATGTAAGATAACACAAGTGAGTCATGGGTTAAATTAATAAAAATGGGTTAAATTAAGACAAAAGGAACTAGCTAGCTAGTAATATGTCAAAGCCACAAGCCAAAAAACCATATAATTAACACAAGTATCTGAGACATCTTGGAGGGGGGATAAACAGAGTAGGCAGGTCCAGCCCGTGGGGCTAGGTGGTTTGAGACTGCAAGTCTGTGGATCTGGACCCCCACCATACGGACCAAAAACCTCATGTTACTCCCCCTCCCCCGTCAGGCTCTAGAGAGAGGAGATTCTTTCCCTTTTTATGTCCCCCATATTTCCACTGCCTTTTCTACCCTGTCTCAGTGTTTGCATCGATGAACCTCCCTGGCAGATTCTATAAGATGGTGTGACTCTCAGAGGTAAAGCCAGAGGAGGAATCATTCATGCTCTTGACCTTCACTTTGGTTCATGTGCAAACATGGCTAGTTGGAGAAATAATCTACTATGTGACACGTCTAAAATGGTGCCAAAGATGTAAAATACTTTTCCCCCCAATAATGAGACAGAACTTAAAAGAGAAAACGAGAAATGAGAAGGCCCCAGGCCATCTCCAAACCACGAATTTCCACTACCTCCCAATGTGCGTTCAGCATTTCACTTCATGATATCATTTCTGATCACTAGCATTCCTGACTGACTGTTCCCAAGTCAAACGCTTTTAAACACTGAGGTGTATTCAGAAACCAGCTGGGTACTGAGACACATTGCTGGATAGCATTTTGATTTTTCCCATGGTACTTCTGGTGATTTCCCAAGAGCTTTTCTGGAGTCTGGATTTACAGAACTAAAGAGAGACGGAGCTTGGTATCTCCCAGCATGCTGCTCCAGCACACAGCAGACACCAAGGCAGATCTGTGATGCAAAGCAGGAGACAGATGAGACAGGCTCTGTGAGCATGGTTGTGCTTTAGGGATGTGTGCTTGGGCTTTAAGTGGACAAAGCTAGACACTTAACCTGATTGTCAGCTTGCTTGGGTTGGGAGAGGTCTAGAACATTAGTGAAGTAACCTGTGGGGATCTGTGAACGTGCTAACACCACGCTATAGACTGGGGCTGCCAACAGCATAAAGTGGGAAGGGGGCATATATTTTTATTCTTTCTTCCTCCCTCTGCCCCCCCACCATAATGCAATCACTCCTTCCTGCCCCAGTGGACTGAGGGCTCTGTAAATATTTGGAATATTTTGGTCACAGAGATGGAAATTTAACACATGGGAAACAAATCCCATCACAGACTGAGACAGGGTAACAAACTATGAACCCAGAAGTGGACAACATGTTTGACAGATCACATCTGGATTCAGTTTCCCTCTTTCTGATCCATTTCCACTGTTGTCATGAGTGATGGCCTCTAGATCACCAGCTTTAGACCCACTTCACTGCCTGGCTTTCTTGCTGTATCTTCTGGTCCCAGATTGGTTCCACTGTCCACGCCCTACCTTCAACATTGAGCTCCAGCTCAAACTCCAGAGCAGTGACACGTCTCAATAGTTTTCTCCTGGTGAACACTGCTGACTCACCTAATATCCAGAGTCAACAAAAAACACACTTTCAGCCCCACCATGCACAAAGTAGGCATGTGTTTGATACAATACTAGACACACTTGGCAACTGAGTTTTGCCACTGGCATTTCTGGATTGTTGGTTGGCCTTACAGACTTCAGAATTTATCTCATTTATTTAGCTTCAATTAGGGCTTTGTTAATCAATCAGTCTCAAAACTGTATTAGCTGCATGGTTAAGTCTATGATGAAGACAATTTATCCATTGGCAAATGAGAGCTGATTCAATTAGCTAAAGATGGCAGCACTAAATTAGCTAGGAAATAAAGAGTTTCTAGACATTCAAAGTTTGTCATCCTTTGAACAATTTACTGGGTCTTTTGAACCAAGATGTTTGAGAACTACCAATGTGATCAAATAGCACAGCTCATAAGCAGGAAAGGTGTAACAGGTCTGCTGATGTAGAAACCCTGCTGAGGCTGGAGGACAGGTTTCTTTTGCCCACTGTACAGAGAAAAGACAATGAAATGAGATTATTTTTCCAATGTAAATAGGCTGGCCAATATCAGAGTTTAATTCAAACCTGGGTCTGGATAATCCCAAAGACCCTCTTTTTATATCTCCATGTTGTTTCCCCATTACAGACCTGGTACAGAGTAGGGATCCAGAGTTGAAAATCTGTAAGAACAGATCTTTAGATCCTAAGGGATTCCTAGCTGGCTAGAAAAGAATGTCACAGACACTGTGAGGTGGTTGACCATGGAGAAAACCCAGAGGCAGCTCTTGTACATGGAAAGGCTGGCCAGCCGCTCCAAAGGCACCAGCCAGCAGTATGCTTCAGCAGTACTTACCTTTCTCTAATCCTATCCTGGTTTTGCCAGAAAAAGCTCAACATTCCCTTCAGGACTGTTGACTGAGCATCATGCTCACTCACTTTGCTGCCCCTGCCCAGTCATAGGTGTAGGGTAGGTCCGTTGTAGCCATTGAATTCTTGACTTCCTACCAGCCTCCTAACCCTCAGACAGCAAGAAAACCCAAACAAGCCAAACTTCACACCTAGGCTTCTTTCCTTGGTGTCAGCACAGGAAGAAACACCAAGTCTCCATTTTGGTTAACTGCCATTCTATCAAAGTACAATAGTAACAGAACATTTCTTATGTCTCCATTGTGAGATGAGCAATACTGAATCAACCATTAACAAGGTAGTTAGTGAATGTCCAGTGTGGTAGGGTAGGGTGGAGGTCTGTACGTCAACCAAGACTGTCTGTTAACATGTAAGGAACTAGTGAGGGAGGGTAACTAGTGAGGGAGGGTTCAGAATTTCAAAGTTAACTAGTCCTTAGCCCCAAGGCTGAAGAGAGAAAGCACAGAGTAAGTAAAGTAGAATGCAGTCAGGACAGAGCTGAACACCTGAGTGACCAGATGTCCCAGAGCACGGTAATGACTGCTACCAGGTCACCGACTGTGCCAGCCATTAGATAAACTCACTCTGTCAGTGACACTCCTGAATGCTTCCTTCTGTTTTATTAATGAATAAACAAAGTCGGGAGATTAACAAGCTCACAGAACAAAATTCACACATCGAAGCCAGTTTTCTAACTAGGTCCTCCTGAGTCCTGTTGACTTTGGTACAGTGTACTCATACTGCCAGAAAGGCAGAAGCTGCAGCTGGATCTGCATTATTAGTGGGATTCTATAAGGAAGAGCAGAGGGGAACATGGAATTAGAATGCACAGTTGTCTGAGAAGGTGGTGCTGAGGGTGGTCAGAACTCGGGGGTTCTAAAAGGGAAGGAATGGGGGCTGCAGTCTAAGGTCTAGGGTCAGAGTCCCTAACCTGGAAGTTCTACTCCCCTCTCCCTACACAAAGGAGCAGAGGGCACCCCAACTGGAATGCTCAGGTAGACACAGAACATGCTACAGCTGGTGCAAAGGCCCAGAAAAGATGATCTCTTTGGACCTGACATTAAAGAGTATAATCCAGCTCCCATTCCATCTCTGAAGCCCAGACCTAATCAGACACTCGCCACAGTTTTAAAGAGAATGTTAGTTACAATCCAGAGCTAATTAAAACTTTCCATAAAATGACTCTTTAAAATTTAAGTGGCCTTGAATGCTAACAGCACAGGCTTGTGTCTAACTACAGAATTATTAGTAACACATTAGCACAGCAATGCCAGCCACTGAATTTGCTTGGCAATTTCAAGTAATGATGTTTTGAGTGTCTCCAGCTGAAATGGTCTGTCCCTTTCAATTGTGACCCAGCAGGCAGTCAGCCTCCTCCCTTCCCTGCCTCCCTCATCCTGGCGCCCTCCCTCTGGGTTCACACAATGCCACTTGCTTGCCATGCCCAGGGATCCTGGGTTTCTCTTGGCAACACGGTCTGCTTAGTGCTGCCCTTTCACTCCACACCCCCTCAAGCAGACTGTGATCATGTGATCACTGGGAGTGTGAGCTCAGCTCACCCAGGCTTGTTAGGCTCTGAGCCTTTCGAACAACTTGTTAGACACTGTTGTCATTAATGATGGTGACTGTGAATATTTGCCGAGCACTGATGGTGGGATCAAGAATGCTTTACATACACCATCTAAAATCTCCCAACAACTTAATTATGTCTGGCAGACAGCCATGAAGTGCACACTGTGGTGCTCACTGTGTACCATTTCTTTGTGTTTTGTGTACATGACTAACTTAGCTTTTGTGGCAATGTCAAAGAAGCAGATACAATGACTAACACTGGGTCTATGGGTAAATGAACTGAGATTCAGATAGAGAAGGAAACCAAAGGTGAGGTGACAAGGAGATCCAGGCACTCAAGAGCCAACCACAAGGTCACTCTGCTCTCACACACTGCACTATTGCCATTCTGGCAAACTGCTGGGCCCTCACACCCACCTCTCCATGTCAGGCTTTAAGTCTGAAACCCAGACTAAAAAGCAACCCAGGATGAGAGACAGTAAAGTATTTAGTGCTCAAGTATGAGGTCCCAAGCCTAGACTCCACAAACCATGTAAAAGGCACACCTGGAATGGATGTGCCAGATGGCAGAGATGGTAAGATCTCTACAGCTTTTTAGCACTCAGTCTAGATGAATTGGTGAGCCTTGAGTTCAAGGAGAGACCCTGTCTCAAAGATAAAGTGAAGAGTAATTGAGAAGACACCAGATATCAACTTCTGGCCTTTATATGTAATTGAAGACCACACACAGAGAGAAACACACATGCATATGTGCAGGGCAAATGAGAGAGAGAGAGAGAGAGAGAGAGAGAGAGAGAAAGAATAATAAAATAAGAGGTTTCTTTTTCCATGTGAGGCTTTGCCACTTGTTGGAAGTGGCCCTGGGCTCAGCAAGATTCCCTGAGGCACAGCCTGCTTCTTTTCTCACCATGTGGTCCTCTCTGAACCATCATTTGCTCTCCTACTTTTTTTTGCCATAAATTTATGTAATCCAAGTTTCACCAGGAGCTGAGCAGATGCCAGCACACTCCCACCCAGAACCATAAGCCAAAGAAACAGATTTTCTATAAAAAGCATAGAATCTCTACCATTTCATAACCACAGGGAGTATATTAAAAAGAAGCAGATCTATAAAGGCATAACCCAACATTATATCAGCTATATGAAATATGGAGAAATGAAAAGTATGAAGACATTACAAAGATCAGTGATGGCCAACAATGGGGGCTGGGTAAGCAAGCAGAACTCTCCAGGGCAACAAGAGATACTCAGTATGGAATTGTTATAAGGGATGTGCGCCATTAAACACTTGCCCAAACCCAAAGAACATAAAACACCAAAAGCAAGCCCTATGTAAGCTACAGCTCTGGATAACAATGATGTGCTGACAGGAGCATCAGCAATGGTGAGAGATGCTGAGAATAAAAGAGGCTATGTTTGTGTCCAGGCAGGGTGCCACGAGAAGATGCATGGCTTCCTCTTAGCTTTTTCTGAACCCAAAGCTGCTCTGCAAATATTAAAGACCTTTGTAAAAAAATAAGAGGGGGAGGGAGACAGAGTTATTGAAAAAGCAGAAGGCAAAAGGAAGAGGACAGAGGGGAAGAGGGGAAGAGAGGAAGAGGAGGAAGAGGAGGAGATAGCCACCATGGCATGGTAGGAGGAGAACTAAGTGCTCATCAGCTGCGGATCAAGAGCCTGTCAGCATGCTAGGAATTGGGTACGTGGCTAGGAAGGGATCTGGAACCTCCTTCCAAATGTCCTTCTATAACTGTACCTTTGATTTCAAATTAATGGCTTATATACTTAATCAAAGTAAAAACCCAAGATGTAAGAACACTGACATAAATTTAAACCCAGTCAAACAATGTCTTTTTTAAATTTTTTTTTTAAAGTCTTACTATGTAGACTTGGCTGACTTGGAACCAGCTGTGAAGACAAGGATAGTCCTGAAGTCATAGAAATCTGCCTTAGGAAATAAAGTAGAGAGCAGTAAAGGAGACATGTGATGTCAATTTTGGGCCTCCACATGTACATGTGCGTGCGCACACACACACACATATTGTACCTGCTCATGTATATGTCCCCACATATATATGAACATGTACACATAAACACAGAGATATGGCATGACCAATGCATAATTTCTCCCTGAAATATTTGACTTCTTTGTGGTTGGTGGGAAGCTACCATGCAAACTCAAGTTTAGAGTACTCTGAAAAGATAAGAGTCTCCATTCTTGACGAGTACCTATGTCATCAAAGTTATTTGTAGTGCAAATTCTAGTTGGTCTTAATAATAAAATCCCAGAGCCAGATATGAGAATAAATGCTAAAAGATCAGAGAGACAAAGGAGCCAGCCATGAGAGACTTCTTACCTTTACCGAATCGCTAGACCCAAGGGGGTGAGCTCCTGTCTCTTCTGGCTTATATTTCTTTCTCTGCCCAGCTATATCACTTCCTGTCTCTACCTCTCTAGTGCTGGGATTAAAGGCATGTGCCTCCCAAGTACTAGAATCAAAGGCATGAGATCCCAAATGTTGGGATTAAAGGCATGAGCCTCTACCACCTGACTCTGTTTCTCTTTTAGACTGGATCAATCTTATGAAACACAGGATAGCCTTGAACTCCTGCTTCCTCCTCCCAAGTGCTAGGATTAAGGTCACCACTGCCTGGCCTCTATGGCTAACTACTGGCTAGCCCTGCCCTCTGAACTTCAGGCATGCTTTGTTTGTTAGAGCACAAGCAAAGTATCACTACAGTTACTCCATAGACAAAGTCATACACAAAGTAACCACTTTGACACAATTCTACACTGAGAGAAAACAAAGGCATATACCAAGTCAATGAAATTCACAGTTTGTGACTGGCTAACAGATGAATGAATGGCATATTGGGTAAGCCTGATGCATCTACACTGTATTTTCTGAAAGTAAGAATTACAGTTATGAAGTGAATATCTTCTTGGAATTTTTAGATGTCTGCAACTAACTCGTAGGAGGTTCAAGGGGAAATGCATCTATGTACAGAGAAAGATATACAGTGAAGCTACTAACATGGACAACCATGGCTCAATATTTTTGGCTTGAAAAATACAAAAAAGAGAAGGTCTAGACATGATGGTCCGCACCTTTAATCCTAGAACTCTAGAAGAAAAGGCAGGAGAGCTTTGTGAATTTGGTGCCAATCCGATCCATATATTGAATTCCAGGATAGCTAGGGCTGCACAGTAAAACCTTGTTGCAAAAAAAAAAAAATTTAATTAAAAATAATAAAGAAGAACAATGTTAAGAGATGGGAGCAGTATCTCCACAGCTTTGGGCCCTCTGTGTCATAGATGTCTAACTACCTTCATGACTCAGAGTCAGCATCTCAGGCTGTGCACTTAGAACCTCCTGCAGTTGATGAGAAAAGTGTTTGGAGAAGCAGAGACTCTGGGTGAGACTGAAAGAAAAGCTAAATCCTGATCTCATTTGTAAGGTGTCTCTTTATCTCACTTTCTCCAAAGTCCTGTGGCTTGGGCACTGATCTAAAAGAGTCAGAAACTTTCTCTAACATCTTTACAACAGAAAGCCGAATATGCCAGAATCAGCAAGTGTTCTCTGGTCATTTAAAGAATTAATGCCACAGTATGAGTCACACGCCCTACAATCTGAAGAGACAGATGGACACAGAAAATCCCAGGCAGGAAGCCCAAATGCTAGAGCTGAGGAGGAACACATAAATACATATTCCACAGATTGCTAGAAGCCAATGTGACTTTCTTGAAGCTGAGAAACTCCTGGGCTGCAATCATGAGTGGGCTACACAGGAGGTTATTAGTGAGTATGTGAGACAATTCTAAGTTCCAGCAAGCAGGAAGAAGAGCCATTTTGAGATACACCTGCTTTCCAATGAAATAGACTATTAGAACTTCCATCTTATGTAGGCACAAGGGATAGAATCATGTAACCTACTGTGGCCCTTTAGCCTGTCTGTTGTAACTAAGACCTGGGAAAGGGGAACATTAAGAAGCAAAGAATTGTGAAATTAACCTGTGGTGCCTTTTTGAGTAGCATAAATATAAAATGTGTGGATATTCATTCAACAAGATGGATGCAAAGTGTTGGTAACATAAAGACAAAAATGGCTGTAGGATGATAAAAAATGAGCAAACATCTATTTCGAGCCTTGGAGACTTACTAATAGGAATAAATAGCCACACAAACATCATGCTAAAAACAGAATCGGCCAGCTGGAATCATTTTCTAGAATCAAACAATATATTGCAAGGGCTGAGAAAAACCTGAGTGAGTAGTTTCACCTCGTGACCTACGCATTGCAATATACTTATGAAGTTTAACACTGGTCAGCCTTGTATCAATTTCCAGTTGCTGACTTGCCTCCATTCCATTTATCTTCCTTCAAAAAGTTCTATGATGCATTTGCATCTGCTTTGGAATGCCCCAGCCCACTACTGTCCTCCTGCAGCTTATATGTGCAGTCTAACTGAACCTGCATTTCTAATTTACTCTTGCACTAGATAAATTTTCCTTTGGTTTTAATTTAATCTCAATTGTGGTTTCCCTGTTGACAATCTATATGTAGAAAACTGTGGAACTTCTCATAAGACAAATAGCAGAGTCAAATGATTGGCGAAAGCTTCATATTCTAAGGTCCTCAATTCCTCCCAACTGGTTCTAAAAATGCAGCGCATTGCCAATCAAAATCACAGCAGGCTATCATGTTGGTATTGGTGAGTAGCTTTCCAAGTTTCCACAGAAATGCAAAAGACCCAGGAAAGCCAAAAGTATATGCACTCAAGGTCAGAGGACTAAGTGTACGGCTTCAAGATTTACAGCAATCAAGACAGGTCGGTATTGGTGAAAAAAAGATACATAAATCATTAGCCTGGAATAGCAGGTCCAGAAATGGACCCATGCCCTTGTAGTCGGTTGGTCTCTGATGAATGGCTTGAAGGCAATTCAGTGGGGAAATACAACCTTTCCAATGAATGAGGCTGGGAAAGTCACACCTCAAAATGCAAAGGAAATCAACACAAACTCCAAAGCATAGAAATATGACTTTAGACCATTCACAAAAATTAACCAATAGAGTCTAGTATCTAGATGTAAGATACAAAACTGAATAGCTTCTAAGAGAAAGCTAATTTTGTTCCTGTTGCTGTGATAAAATTTCCCAACAAAAAGTAAAGCAGGAGAGAAAGGATTTATGTTAACACAAAATCCCAATCATCATTGTAGAGATGTCAAGGCCACAAGAACCTGAAGCAGCCAGTTCCATTCCATCCACAGTTGACAGCAGAGCAATGAATTCGTGATGTTTAGAGCTCAGCCCCTTCTCTCTCCTACACAGTCCAGGGCCCAAACCATGATGGTGTCATGTGCATTCATGGGAGTCTTCCCATCTCAAGTAATGTTATCGAGAAAATCACTCCAGACCTGCTTGAAGCCCAACCTGATCCAGCCAGTCTCCCACTGTGACTCTCTTGCCATGAGGTTCTATGCAGTCAGGTGGGCAACGTAAGCCAGCCATCACAATAACTTTGAGCTTGGTGATGAATTTTCATACATAATGCATTAAAACATGATCCATAGAGAAAAAGATTGCTAAGTTATACTTCACCAAAATTAAAAGTTTTGCTGTGAGGGACACTAATAAAGAAATGAGAAGAAAACCAGAGACTAGAGAAAATGTTTTCCAAGCATGTGTCTGACAAAGAAGTTGTATTTAAAATGCCCTTAAGATGTAACAACAAAAAACAACCCAACATGACTTTAGAAATGTACAGATTTCAACAGGCATTTTATCAATGGAGCTGGACAGAGGGAAAGTCACCAGATGAAGGACATTTACTGCTTGTCATAGGAAACTGAAGTCAATTCAACAATTAGACATGTTACATACTGATGATGATGGCTAAAGTATCCCCTCAAGTGACAATGCCAACCACTGGTGAGGAAGTGAAGGGATGTCACACACTGCTACCAGCATCAGGCGCACCATGATGGAACACAAGTCTGACCACTTCTTTGGATTAAGTTACATAGTCATATCAGTAATCACACTTTTCTATTTACCAAAGTTATTTGAAAAATTATGGTCAGAGAAAAAGTTATCAGTGAATGTGTACAGCTACTTTGATTATAATTGGCAAGAAGTTGGAGTCACTAAGATATTACTCAATAAGTGAATGGTAAGATGTACAGATAAGCATTAATTCAGTGACAAAAATTTTGATCTAATGAACCATAGAAAGATACACATGAGTCTTTCATGGGAGTCACTAAGAATAAGAGTCAGGCTGGCAAGGCTGTAGGCTGAATGGTTCCAGTTACAGGAATTTCTGAAAAGGTAACTATTGCGGTGGCCAACACTGTTTTCCTGCTTCAGTGAGAGGGAGGTGAATAAATAAATATGTACAGCCCAGAAGGTCCCTAGAAGGCTGCAATTGCTCTGTATATTGTGATCTCAGATACACAGTATTATTTTTTAAGTTTACTGAATTTGCTCATAGCACAAAGAGCAAGCCCTAATGAAAACAATGTTTTAAAAATTTCAAGATGTTGGAGTGGAGGCTCAGAAAAGAGTCAGACAATAACAAGAGAAAGTTCCACAAACACAAAAATGTCCCTGCAGAGAGCATGGAAGCTGCTGACTTCTGAGACTGGAGCCCAGCACTGCAGTCTCCAAGACTAAAGACAAAGAGAATGCACGTGGATGATGTATGGCATATCTGACGTAATGACCCACACTCATGACTGATGCTTCTCTAGATGTATAAAGAATCGAATAGTTATACAAATTAACAATCGTGTAAGAGCCAGGTTTATAACTTCTTGGGTGGGAACTTGAAGGTAAATAAGGGTTAGGGTCGTAGTCCTGTGTAGGGAGCCCACAAGTGACTCCATAGTGTGGCCTGACGTCATCTTGACTCAGGGTCAGAGAGTTCAAGCTTGTTTTGCTTCTCAAGGCTGTATAGCAAGATATTTGGCTAAAGGTATAGTTGCCAGATGTCTTACTCTTCAAGACCAAACAACAGGATATTTGGAAAAAGGCACGGTGACTGGATAAGACTTAAGGCAGTGCTTACTCTTGTCTGTACCTTCAACATTGGTGTCCTTAAAAGGGGGGTCTTTGCCTTCTTGCTTCCATATAAAAAGGCAATGAGAAATAAACTCAGGGCTACTATGGGACTGACTGAGAGCCCTCTCAGTTCTGTGTTCTGTCTTTTCTCCCTAGACTCTGTGATTAATCCTCACTTTTCTATTCAAGACTATTGGACCTCATATTTAGTTCACACAGACATTTTTACAGGTAAATGTACACACACATATCTCCTGATTCTATCCATGGAAAGTGGCTTGAAATGACAATGTGCTGGGAGCCATATGCAAGCCTAGCTCCCTCATTCTTCTTCCTTTCAGTAGACTGGGGATGTGGGTCAGGTCTGAATGCTGTTCTTCATCCATCAGCTCATTCTTCAGCTGAAGAACCCTTCCCCCTTTTCTCTTTGTTCTCTCTTCTCTGTCTCTGCCACCCAGATTCAATCACCGAGGAGATGTTCTGGTTACAGCTCCAGGGATGACATGGAATGAATTTACTCCCACAGACTCACCTCCAAGTTATTCCAAGACCCTTTCCTGAAGACTTCACCCCAAAGTAAAATTATGTAAATCTTTTTGTCATTCCCTACATGTTGAATTATCTAAATACTTCACTCTGCACACACAATTCTTATGATTGTGTTTCTTGAAATGAGAAATCTGGATTTAAATTTGTATTTTTCCTATTGTATTTTGCTCAGAATTGAGACTATCATTTTAAGACTGAATTTGCCCTTACCTACTACTCAAAGACAATGCTGTTCTGATTTAGAATAGCTACTTCAATGAAATGAGATAAATATAATTAAGGTTTTCTTATACATAATCACATTCATTAAAACCACTCCATTGGTGAAATTTCAAATAGTGCCATTTACATTTCATATTTTATCCAGATTTTCTCACCATTTATAAGTAACAACCTGGCCAGCTCCTTGAATGAGTTACCACTTTTGGTATCACATACTGTGATGAGATGCATAATAAAGGCATTTAAGTACATGCCTTTTGTTTGCCAGTGGACCTTTATAAAAAGCAAAAGATTCTAGTGTCTAGCAAGAATACACCCCAGCAGCATTTTTTCTCAGGGAGTTGGCAGAAGCATAAAGAATACGGAATGAGCATTGCAGAATTTGGTGGTATAGAGTTTAAGGTTTTCATGCCACACACAAAACCAAGTCCAGCAATAAAGTAAAAAGTGGGATGGACTGGCTCCCAGGAGAACACAGATATTATTGTACTCAGATAGAAAAATTGAAGTTAGGTGCTACCTTTGTGCACACCAGAGTAAATATTTTTTAACAATTCACAACAGTGACTTAGAACATCTAATGGTTAGAATGGAGATACATTCACCTGCCTGGACAGACCTCTCCTCAGGATTTTCTTGCCAGGCTCTCCTGGCTTTTCTTCATAAAAACATTATTCTAGATGTAAGAGCCTCCACTAAAACTTTCTGAAAATTCTCAAGAAAAATCACACATACCCCAGCCCACATTCACACACACACACACATACCCCAGCCCACATTCACACACACACACACATACCCCAGCCCACATTCACACACACACACACACACACACCCCAGCCCATATTCACACACACACCCCAGCCCACATTCACACACACATACATACACACACACCAGCCCACATTCACACACACATACATACACACACCCCAGCCCATATTCACATACACACACCCGAGCCCACATTCACACACACACACACACACACACACCAGCCCACATACACACCAACCCACATTCACACATACACAGCCCAGCCCACATTCACATACACACACATACACACACAGTCCAGCTCACATTCACACACACATATACACACACACCCTAGCCCACATTCACACACACACACCCCAGCCCACACTCTGCCTTGGTCAACAGTTCCACTCTCCTACCCTTCAACTCTGAGTTTCATCCTACACATGAAACGTTGCCTTCTTTCTCCAAGCCTGCATTTGCACAGTGGTGATGAAGCCAATCCTCCATGTGCCCTACACATGTTTTGGGAAGAGAAACATTTGTTTGTCCTTTTAAATAAAGGTCTGAGAGCAAAGAGAGGCTGGCATCATTGATGCTGGGCACCTTGCTTGGTTCAGGGACTTGGATTTGTTATGTGGGGTTTGACTGCTTATCCATCTCTGTTTAAGCTTGTAGAAGCTGGAGGTTCCTGACAGGAGGAAGCCAAAGTCGTTTTTCTGAACAGCTTCCAGCTAATCTTTTTTGCAGACCCAGAGACAACCCTGGTGATTCAAAAAGAACCAGCTTGGGAGCAATACTGCATTTTAAAAGCACATTGGCACTCCTGTGTGCACTTTGGAGAGAGCAGAGGATCTTTTCTGTCCCCGTAATCACTGAGTGACCCAAAGAAGATGCTGGTGTCACACAGTGAGCCTCTGGTGACTCTGTAAACAGCAAGCTCTCAAGATGTCTGCATCTATTCCTCCTCTTCTGGCTGGGGAGCCTGCCATGAGGCCAGCACCCACTCTATAGCTACTCAAAGCTGTGAGATTCTGTTTCCTCTGGAAAAAAATATTCCCAGAAATTGGGCTGCCAATCAGAGGGATCCTGAGCACACAAATTTGAAGGTTCAGAAATTCTTATTGTTGCTGAGATTGACTTCTATGCCTTGTTCAAGGGAAATGGGGATAGCCAATCAGCTAAATCTTATGTGTCGACTCTGATCAAGGGGTATATACACTAGAGGATTGTGTGTTGAGGCTCAAGCCATGCCTAAACTCTGGGTTTTAACTAAAAAACAACCTGCATTGTTAAAGATGGTCTCCAGGGATAAAAGCTAATCCCACTGAGATACTCAGACCTTCCATGATAAGTAAAGACTTGTTTGTGGCTATGAAGTGATTAAATGGCATACTAAATATGCTTCTTACAACATTGCATTTGTTTAGGGCTCTGGTATGGTTGGAAATACGCTGCTTCAAGGTGTTTGCAAGGGCTACATATTTCCTCACTATGCTCCCATTCCTCTCCTTTGGAATGGCAATGTATATTCTGTGTTACTATACGTTAAGAGTATGTAATTTGCTTTTTGTAGATTGACAGAGCATTACAATTAAGAGATTGGCTTGAGTCTTAGAATAGACTTTGGACTTTTAAACAGTGATGGGTTGTAAAAGAGCACAAGGACTTTTGACTTTGGGCTAAATGTAATTTGCATTATGATATGGCTACAAGACTATGGGGCTCAAAGAGTAATCTGTGATGGTTTGATTGATAGGTGTGTCCTTAGCCTCAGGAATTTGAATGTTTTATCTTCAGTTGGTGTTATTGTTTGGAGATGCTTTGGAAGTATGGCTTTGTTGGAAGAGGTATGTGGACACTGAGGTGTCAAAGCTTCATGCCATTCCAAGTGTGCCTTTTGCTTGTGGCTTAAAGATATGACCTCTCTGATCACTGCTCCAGCCATCATGACTATCTGCTTCCACGAATTTCCCAGTGATGGTGACAGGCACTTATTTTTCTGGAATCATAAGCTTAAATAAACCCTTCTTTCTGTACGTTGCTTGCTCATGGTATCTTATTATAGCAATAGAAATATAACTAATTCATAGGCAGTTGATAGCTCTCTGACCTGGATACTGGGAACCAGACCCTGGTCCTCCACAAGAGCAGGACATGGTCTTAATTGCTTAGCCACCCCTCTAACCACTCCACTAGCCTCTTTAGCAACATCCATTTTATTTCTTTCCAAGGTTACAAGCCCTCCCAGTGAGAAGAGTGCTTATCCTGCAAAGTGCTTGTTGCTTGCAAGGCTGGAGCAATGCTATCTTCAACTGCTTGTTTGATGTTAACAATATTCTGAGAATTACATCCTGGCCAGCATGAGATTTTAATAAGCCTCTGTCTGTTCTAGTTAAGTCACATGGAGCTGAGCTAATAAAAAACCAAAATGGGAAGAAATGGTCCTCAAGGCTCTGCTGTGTCTGCTGGTCCATGACCTGGACAGAAATCATCTAGTGTTCCTGTTATCTTCAGTAGTGGAGAGTGCTCATCCTAGCATCCTGAGGATTTCTAGGAGCACCATTTCTAGTGGTGACCTTGCCTTTCTGTGTGTGTGTGTGTGTGTGTGTGTGTGTGTGTGTGTGTGTGTGTGTGTGAGAGAGAGAGAGAGAGAGAGAGAGAGAGAGAGAGAGAGAGAGAGAGAGAGGGCAATAGGAGTGTTGGATATATATGTGCGTTCATAAAGACTCCAGGGCTTACATCAGCAAGTCATATCTGAGACAAAAGAAGCTGAGATTCCTCAGGTCACCCTTGTGGGACATTCAATGGGAGTCTGAATCAGACAGGAAGTGGAAGAAAGGAAACAGGCCAGTTTCCAGCTAAGCACAGGAACCAGTGCTGGAAGAAGGAAGTATCTGGCCTTCCTTCAGACAGGAATCAGACAGGACAGGAAGAAAGGGTGCACACTAGCTACTCATACCCCCTCTCACTTTCCCTACAGAAGCACTGTCTTGCCTTTGGCCCAATGATGCCCTCTCCATGATTCCTTTCTTTGGGGTCTTAATATTTTATATTCTGATTCTTTCCATGGCTTATGACCCCTGAATAATGTTTTTAGTGACAATATTTGCCACCTCCATAGTGAATGTCACCAGCCATATATACTTCTCTGCAAATATTAGATACTTCAAAGAAAGTTTTATTTTTTTAACAACCAGGGAATTACTAAAGGAACAGAGAGGAAGGGTTTTTAACACCAAAAGGAAAATTTTTGACACAGTGAAACAGACAAATACTAGAGTCCATAGCACTGTGGGGTGAGAAGCTTCTGTAAGGAAGTGAAGAAGGAAATGAGAGAGAAGGAGGAGAAGGGGCCAGGAGAGAAGAGAGAGGATATAACAGAGAACCCAGGACTGTGTTCTCTATCTGTGGTTCCCAAGGCCAACAGTGAACAGAGCAGGCACATTGGTAGAGCTGACTTATTTTAGGGTCAAAAAGGCATTTCTTTAAATCTAGGCTTCTCTGATACCTGGAAGTTTCTTGTTTGTATGGTTGCTTGTTTACATTACAAAGCTCTGTTTCTTCCTATGGAAAGTGGGGATAATAGAAACCTGCCTAGTACATATTAGGCTCACTCAAACGAGGGTGTGAGATGGAGTGCCCAGAACTTTTAAAGAGTAAACACTAAGGTGGGCTATGTCCCTTGTAGGAAGCAGCTGCAGAGAGCATGATTTGGAAGTTCCCTGCAGTAGGCATTTTCTTCCCTTTCCATTTTCTAACAAGGGTATAAACAGACTTTTCTGTCCTTCCTTCTAGCTCCCAAATCATGCACAGAAACTTCTTAATAATTATGAAAACTTGGTTGATAGCTTGTTTCTAAGTAGCTCACATAACTTAAATGAACTTATTTCTATTAATTTACTTTCTGTTTTGTAGCTTTATTACCTTTACTCTGTACTGCCCATGCTGCTGTCCTGCTTCCTCTGTCTCTGGCTGGCAATTCTTCACATCTCTATCCTTCTCCTTCCCAGCATCCTCTGTGTCTGGCTGTCCTGTCTATGCCTTCTATCTAGCTAATGGCTGTTTAGTATTTATTAAATCATTTTAAAAAAAAAAGTGCCTTGGAAAAAACACATCCTCACAGTGCAAAAAAAAAAAAATAGTTTTAGGATAAAAAGTCTTTAAAAAGAGTAAAATAATAAAAAAATAAATAAGCCACATAGAGATGAGATATATACAGGGATTCTGGATCCTGTATGTTATTGTGTTGTATTTAGAGTTTTTTGATTGCTGATAAACAAATGCTAGCTACTGAGAAACACTGAATTATGGAAACTGCTAAATTAAAACAACCTATATATTTTAAAAATGATTTAACTTCAAAATGGAAGCCAAACATTGTGTTGCATTTGGGGAGAGATTATTCTTTTGTTTCTACAGGAAACAAAAGACTCTGGATTTCTTCCAGATCAATAGAGATTAGATTTAATTGAGGGGGAACTCCTGAGTATATTGGCTATAGACATAGGGGAAAAAGCCAAAAAAGATGACAGGACACATAATATGTAAGCTGATCCCTCAACATGGGAACAATTCTGAGATGAGACATAATAAATCTTATTGGCTACAGGGTTCTTATGACTTATTATATCAAGCTATCCTTTCATATGGCATGGATGGAGATTTATATTATAATTTGATTATACAGTCCAAATGGACTTATAAAGTTGATAGATGCCTTTTAAATGCTCAAACATAAAACAAAAAATATTCTTTTACTTGTGCACATTTTACATTCTATACTTGTATTAATGTAGATATGTATGTTATATTTGAAAGTTTGTGTGATTTCAGAGTAAGGAAACCAGACACCAATGAAAATGGGTAGACTAAGTGATCAAGCATCTCAGAGAGCTTCTGTTATAGTTTCTTCAGAGTTCTGCATTCAGAACAGCTTCAAGACTGCTGGTGGGGATGGTCCAGCCTCACAGATTACTCCAGCCAGGATTTCAGATAAGATTTGTACTTTCCTGTTGCACAGGGACTGAACAACAAATAATATAGCTAACTCTCCCAAGATGACACCACTATTCCAATTTTCTCAGTGTCTCCTAAAGATGCTAGTGCCCCTAGATAACAGAAAGCAGTCCAGAGAATATGACACCCCAATTCCCAAGAGAATGGTCTTTTTTTATGCTGCAGATATGTGTTCCTACCACTGGTTAATAAAGAAGCTGTTTGGCCTATGATAAGACAGCTTACAGCCAGGCAGGAAATCCAAGTGAGAAACAGGAAGATACTGCCTGCTGAGGGGAGCAAGATGTTATGAAACAGGCAAGCCACAAGACACGTGGAGGTACATAGATTAATAGAAATGGATTGAGTTAAGATGCAAAAGCTAGCCAGTAAGAAGCCTGAGCCATAGACCAAACAGTTTGTAATTAATATGAGCCTCTGAGTGATTATTTTATAAGCTGATATAGGGACAGGCAGGACCAAGAAACTTCTAGCTACAGATGGCTTTGGTCATTCAAAAGGTTATAGATGTTTGTTATCATTTAGGATGTTTGGTTACAAGTTGTTACTAGTCATGATCACTAAAAAATGCTAAACAAAGGAGTTAGTTTCAAGGATCTCTTTTCTGAAGGAAAAAGAGGGATAAAGTACAAAAATAATGAGATAAAAGGGTGAAATATTGAATCTACTTTTAAACAATGATTAGTCACAAATATTTTATAATGATATGGATTTTTGTGTAATGCTATGAATTTAAGGTTATTCTTTCCTATGTGATCTTGCTCTTGTACACTGTAAAGATTTGTCATTTGTATTGGTTTAATAAACACTGATTGGCCAATAGCCACGCAAGAAGTTTAAGCAAGGTGACCAAACTAGGAGAATTCTGGGGAGATAAAAGGCAGAGAAGAAGATGGCAGCCAGATGCAGAGGAAGCAAAATGAGGATTCTGGATTGAGCAAAGGTACCAAGCAACATGGTTAAACATAGAAAAGAAATATGGGTTAACATAAAGTATAAGAGTTAGTAAGCCTGGGCAATGGGCTAAACAGCTTGTAATAAATATTAAGCCTCTGAGTAATTATTTCACAAGTGGCTACATTTCTTGTTATGCTGTGTGTATGTTTCTATTCTTGTTTAGGGTGTTCAACTTATGCCACTCATTTTCAAAGGCTATGTAAAGTTTTAGTTTTTAAAAGCTATTTAGGCTATTAAATACAGGTTAGTAGTTATTCATCTATACCAATCAAACTTGTAGTTATATTTGGTATGTTTTCAAGGTTAACCAGATATATTTTAAATAGATAAATGGTCTCCAAACACTTCAAAGACCTACAGAATATGACATTAAAAATATTTTAATAACATAAGACTTTTCATAATAGTGAGACATGTCTGCATTTCAAATATTAAATTACACTTTATAGTTGTTGTTTGTTAACAATGATTTAACCTCACTTATGTTAATACCTTTCTCTTCCCCAGACGCTGCCTTATGATAATCCCTATAATATATAGTTTTATACCTAGTTTAAAACCTTCCTATTTAGACAAACAGAGAGATGTAGCGGGAAATCAAAAACTACACATGTAAACAGATCACGTCAGAGTGCTGGAGCCGAGCAGGGCGTGGTCAACTGGAAAGAGCTTCAGAAGTAGACCACCCAGAGAGAGACAAAAAGCCGTACTTTGAAGATGTGTCTTTGCCAAGGCAACTTCTTATTGGTTTAATAAAAAGCTGAATGGCCACTACCTAATCAGAAGGTATAGGAGAGACAGCCAAACACAGAGGATGCTGGGAAGAAGAGTGAGATGCAGAGAGTCACAAGCCAGAGACAGAGGAAGCAGGAAAGTAGCATGGACAGTACAGAGTAACGGTAATAAAGCTATGAGGCAGAAAGTAGATGAATAGAAATGGGTTAATTTAAGTTATAAGAGCTACTTAAAAAACAAGCCTAAGCTATCAGCCAATCTTTCATAATAATAAGAAGTCTCTGTGTTGTGACTTGGAAACTGGCAGGTTGTACAGAAAAATCTACCTATACAGTGTCCCAAAGCTTGGTTTATGGCTGCAGCTTTGGTTTATGTCATGGTCTCTGCTTCTGAAGCCTTCCTTGCCTTCTTTTTGAGAGCATTACAAGTTTCACATCATGCCTTCTGTTCCTTCCTCTTGTCTTTTCAGTCTGCATGTTCTCAGACAGAGAAAGCCTGGCTGGACACTGGGGTCAGAAATGAGGCTGGTGAACCACAGTTCCCAGCATCTGTGCAAAATGCATTTCCTGCTGGTGTCTCTGCACTGCCATCACACTTCCTCTTCCTGTCTCCCTCCTGGCTGACAGTAGATTTTTGCCTTCACTCAGCCTCCTTCTCAGATACAAAGGGCTGCAGGATGAGGTTTGAGATGACAAGTCAGAGAAGCTGAGTAGATTGTCTGTTCAAACTAATTTTGTGTCTGTGGCCAGAGACTTGGGGGCAGACAAAGCATTGGTTTGAAAAGTGGCAGCTTTTCTCTTTTTCCAAAATGACCTGCATTTCTTAGGCCAGGCCGGGGAGGATCCAGGAGTATCTTTTTATGCAGATTCCCTCAGTGATTCACCAGAACAAATGTCCCAGATTTACTAGGCTCTGAGCTGAGAGATAAGGTGGCAAACCCTGACTTTGGAATGCTTGGAGGGTTCATGCTCTAACACCAGCAGTTCCTTGCCCAGCCCAGAATCAATCGGCTGTATAAAAGGTTGGAGAAGCTTCACTGAAGAAGAAATAAAGAATGTCTGAGTTTGATTCAAATGGCCAAGGGAGGCCTACTTTGGTAAACTAGGTCTGGGAAAGATAAGAAAACTGAACAAGGATATGGGGATGCAGGCACATGGTGCTGGGGCACCGGAATACTAAGTGTAACTTTATTTCCAAGCACTTCCAGACATCTGGACAGGTGGCTACTTCTTACACCTCAGTTTCCATGTCTGCCAAGGAAAAGACTGCACTCTATAGTCTAGGGGTTAGAAAGGAGACTACCAGAGAAGGAAGGACAGGAACAGGGTCAATTTGTATCTTAAAAACAAACTAATCTTTAAATTCAAAACTGTTACACACAGAAGACAGAACTGAACTCTTAGAGGCAATGTGGTATACATGTGGTGTATACACACACGTATACACCCCTACATGCATTAAAGGCAGGATAGCTTCCTTGTGTTTACAGGTGTCTCAGAGACTAGCAACACCGAGGAACAGATATCTCCAACAGCAGCACTATGCCAGGGTATTTATTATAAGGAGATCTCATCATGGCCATTTATGGACAAGTCCCTACTGCATGTAGCTATGAGGACATGTATCTAAAAGGTCCATCATCTTTTCCTTGTCTCTGTCCCTTTTGTGGACTCTCATCCAGCTACTAGTGTGAGGAGTGTCCCCCTTCCTGGAAGCCAGTGTCCTGCTCCTGCAACCCTCTTCTCATCCTCACTAGTGTGTAGTCTGGATTTTCCCAGCATGAGCCCCTTGATTTTCTACAGGGTCTTCTGACTATGCATCACTAAAAAAAAAAAAGACTTTGGCTCTCAGGGAAGAGCTGCGGGCTGTCCAGCTTTGCCCTTTTAATGTACTGTGTCCAGACAGATTCCTAGAGGATGGACAGATCAGTTGTCACACCACCAGAGAGCTCAATAAGGAAAATACAGAACAGCCAAACCTAGGGTTCTCTAACTTTGCTGCCCTCTCTGGCCTCTCCTACATCCCTCAAAGACGCTGACCAAATGACCCCCTCCTAAGAATGAAAGTCTCGTGAACTTTGGTTGTTTCCTATTGTGCTCCTACATCTCCAATATCATTTATCAAACAGGCCAAAATTTACACACCCGGCCTAACCCAAGGCTAAACTCACAGGTCAATCAAAGGAAACAACTCAAAGATAAAGACTTTCCAAGCCTCCGCCCCTTCTCTCCTAAAGCCACCTGTCCTTTTCAAACAAAAGACAGTATTCTTATTTCCGTGTTAAAACAAAACTAACAAACAAAAACAGCCTGTAAAATACTTTGCAGAGTCCCCGTGCACTGCCTGTCCCACCCCTGAAATGCTAACACTAGAGATCTTGGCAAGTGATATTTAATGTGGCTCCATGGGATCAATGTCCAGGAACACTGGCTCAGCCAGGGACATTGAGCAAGACCTGGTCACCACATTTCTCCCACAAAACTGTCCCAAAGCTCACTGCCAGCAAGCCCTGTTTGGATTACATTCTGGACAGCCAGGGGCAGCCTTGACGGTTAATACAAAGATAGGTGGGTTCCCTTGTCCCACAAATTCTACCCAGCCTCACCACATGAGAGTCCTCCTCCAGACACTCACGTCCAAGTCCACCTCGATATTTACCCGCCCTGATAATGTAGCTGTTGCAGACTTATAGACTAGAGTACAAATAATCTCAAGGGAAGATAACTGCTCTGATATCTCTGCCCCTGGGACAATGGGAGATATTGCATTATCTGTGTTTACAAAAGAACAGATTCTTTCTATTGCTTATCTTTTCTGTGGAACCCAAACTCTTCACTATCTATAGTAGTGTGGATGTTTTGCTGTTAAAATAAAAACCAGGTGATAGTGTGTTTACAGTGAGGAAGTATTTTACCCAGCCACCACCATTGCCTTTCTTCTGTTAGGATTTCACACATCAATAGTGCAGAAAAGGTACTTGGTGAGGCTTGTGCTCATGTCTCACACACAAGGACAAGCATTTGGTCCTCCACAATGCAAAGGAAAGGGTAGGGAGGGATACGTGCATTACCTGTGGGGAGAGAGCGTGTATGTATGTGTGTGTGTGTGTGTGTATGTGTGTGTGTGTAAAGAAGCCCACATATCACTTGTGAACTCCTTCTCCAACTAGTAATTTGATGTGGGGAATGTTAATTTATTTGTTCACTAGCAATTACTAATTTATTTCAATAATGTCTTTATTTTTAAACATGAACAAATAGCATAGCATTTTTGTACATTGTAGAGTGGTTAAATCCAGCCATTTATCAGCATTGCCTTTTACAAAGGGATTATGCTTTCAAAAATGTATATATTTTTTATGTATGTGTATGTGTGTGTCTATATATATGTGTGTGTTTATATATATATACATATATATCAGTATGTGGGCATGTGTCTATCTGTGTGTGCATGTGTATATATCTGTATTTGTGTCTGTGTGTGAATATGTGTGTGTGTTTCAATATGTCTCTCTGTGTATTTGTGTATATATGTGTATATCTGTGCATGAACTTATGTGTCTGCTTATGTGTATGTGTGTGTCTATGTGTGATGTGGATGTCTTTCTGTATGCTGTTAATAAAGGAACTGTCTTGGCCTATGGCAGGTATCTTAGAAGTAGGCGGGAAATTGGAGCATGGATAGGGGAAAGAGGGTGGAGTCAAGAGAGACATCATCCAGCTGCCTGAGAATCAGCATGTAAAGTAACACAGGTAAGCCATGGGCCATGTGGCAGGATAGATTAATGGAATTATGGGTTAAATTAAGATGCAGGAACTAGCTAGCACCATGCCTGAGCCATAGGCCAATCAGCATGAAACTAATATAAGTGTCTGAGTCATTTTGGGAGGCCTTTGCAGGGGAGGGCAGATCCAAACCTTGGAACTAGGCCAAGCCAGAAACCTCGTATTACATATGCATGTTATCTGTGTATGTTGTGTATGTTGCCTATTTGTGTAAGTGTATATGCCTGTGTACATTGTTTGTGAGTCTCTGTATGTGTAGATATGTATGTATGTAAAGAGGTCAGGCAAGATTCTCCTGTGGTATCACCTGTTTTGGGAACAGAGGCAGGTGGATGTCTGTGAGTGCAAGGTCAGGATTTTACTCTTCTTTCAGCTCCACTAGCTAACACTTAGTTACAGGACACAAAGGCTGGAAAGTAAGCTGAGGCCGGCGGTGTGTCCCTAGGGGACACAGCTACAATTAGATTCAGGAGATGCAATACCAAGGAAGAAATAACCAGGATAATAAAAGAAGCAGTGCTCAGTCACAACCCCACTGAAGACTTTGGGTCTCCAGCATGCTATAGAGAACCTTTGCAGGTATTTTAATATCCGTAATATTCCTCACTGAGGAAATCGTCTTTATGTTCTTTCCTGTTCTTTTCTCATTTCTTCTCTATTTGCCCAACACTGCTCTTGCTAGTCCATGACATGATGGCTAACCCACACTTCAGAACCCTTGGCGTAGGCTCAGAAAAGCCTTCTTAAATTATTCCTTTTCATCCTCTTTGAAGTAGCTCATGCTTACTTATTAATTAAATTTGTTCTTTGACTGTTCAAGATCCTGAGAAAAAGTGAGAGTTGAGTGTTCATCTCTAAACAGGACATTATTAACCAGCTATGACATCCTGACAGGGTTCAAGGAACACACTGAAGAAGACGGACTAGAAAGGGTATAAGGGCCAGAAGATGAGGAGAAGAACAGTGTCTTCCGGGCACGATGTGACGTTTTGCAATCCTGCGCTCACAGAGGCTTCAGTGACCTGCTCTCATTGGCCACATCAGTCATCAGTCATGGATGGGAGCTGCCAGGGCCCCACCTCACCCTGTTGAAACAGGAATCAAGACTAGAGAGATGGCTCAGTAAAGAGCATCTGCTGTTCTTCCAAATAAACCAAATTCAGTTTCGAGCATGCAAGGGGGGCAGCTCAACTATCTGTAACTCCAGACCCAAGGGAATGTAACATCTCTGGCCTCGAGACACTTGTGTTCACGTGTACATACCCACAGGACACAAGAACACACAGAGGAAAAACACATAAATCTTTAAAATGAGAATCATTTTCTGTAAGTTGATTTCTCAGTGGCTTTTCTCACTGGCAGGAGAAAATGCCCTTGAAATATTGTTTTACACACAAGCACACACACCATATTCTTGCTAATTACCACAGTTTATGTATATCAATAGTTTATTTAATGATTCCTCTAGTGAGAGAGGTGTTAATCTTGATTAAAAAAAAATAAGTTTTCTTGGGAATAAATTCTGAGACACAGAATGTTTGGACTAAGTGTTGTAAGCATTTCCAATGCTGCTCAAAGTCTCCAGCTGCCTTCCCAGAGGCTTTGCAATGAATGCCCCAAAGGAAGCATGAGAGCCCCGTCCCCTCAGTGGGACTGGACTATGATCAATATGTTTAGTTATTTTCTATCCAGTGGATATCAAATGTGAACTAATTGTTGATTTGATTTCTGTTTCCCTGATTACTAGTCAAAATGAACCACTTTTCATACATTTATAGTCTGTTGGCATTTGTTTTTATGCTAATTGCTAATCTGTATTCCTTCCCTATTTTTCATGTTTTAGAATTTATAGGAGCTTTTTATGTATTTTGAATATTAATCCTGCTATAATTTGTACCATAAACATTTTCTCTTAGACTGTTGCTTATTTTTCTCAGAAATTTATTGTGAAAACTTTCAAATACTCAGCAGTTTGCAAAAAAATTTCTCTTTCTTTATAGTAGCTTTAGTATACAATTTAATTACATGTTACACATCTGTAAACAGTGTTGTTCTTAACTCTTAACATTATGCACCCTATCTACCTGAGGGCTTAATTTATTCCAGGGTCATCGGAATATTTCCATCCATTTTAGCATAATATTACTGTCTTAATTCTTTAGTGCATCTCATTTGTGTGTGGGCCAGAGGGCTGTGAGTGTCTAATTTTCTCAAATCAATAACATTGGGAGAGCAAGCTTTCCAGCTAAGGCAAAGTATCCATTCTTTTATTTAGTTCCAGGAATCCATCTGTCTCATAGGCTTTTGTAAACATGAAACCATATCTCAATCTATTCTACCAGTCTATTTGTTGACACATCCCTGGTCCCAAAGCTTTATTCTCTTCACTTTATAATTTGATATGTTAGATATATCACTCCCTATTTTCTTTCATCACTTTTCCTGTTAATTTTTTTTCCAATCTTATAAACTTAAAAAAGTTATTTATTGTATGTGCATGTGTATCACATACATGCAGTGCACACTGATGCCAGAGAGCATCAGATCCTCTGGAAGTGGACTGACAGATGTTGCTGTGAGTTATGCTTATCCTTCACTTGACTCTGTTCTACTTACAACTTGCCAATCTTTGGTCACTCCAAGCAATGGCTGACTTTGAGCAAAGAAAGACAGAGGGGGTGGACCTTGACCCCATCATCTATCCTCCCTCACTTCTCCACTTCTATCCTGTAAGCACCCCAGCTTGTAAGTGGATAGTGGGCTCCGGCTCTTAGAAAGACTTTCTCTTGAAATAGAGGCTGTACTATATACATTCACTCATTTCCTAGTCTGTCTGCTTTTCCAGGATTTAACATTTGAACCAAGCTGTATATAGCACAATCACTTTCTAAATACTTTTCTATAGCTTACTTTGGACAAGATGGCTAAGTTCACAGGGTTTCAGATATTTTACTTGATGTCTTAGTTAGGGTTTCTATTGCTGTGACAAAACACCCTGACCAAAAGCAATTCAGGGAGGAAGGGGTTTATTTCAGCTCACAAAAGGGGTCAGACTCCCATGAGGGACATCAGGGCAGGAACTCAATACAGGACCTGAAAGCAGGAGCTGAAGAAAGGACCATGGATGGAGGGATGCTGCTTACTGGTTTGCTTCTCATGGCTCTCTTAGCCTGCTTTTTCATAGGACCATGGATGGAGGGATGCTGCTTACTGGTTTGCTTCTCATGGCTCTCTTAGCCTGCTTTTTCATAGGACCATGGATGGAGGGATGCTGCTTACTGGTTTGCTTCTCATGGCTCTCTTAGCCTGCTTT